>VDFB02016494.1:0-26023 GCA_007258455.2 Sequoia sempervirens | reverse complement strand
ATTCCACCACCATAAGACCACATTTTTTTGAGGCATTTTTTTCAAACAGTTCATTCCCTTTTCTATGCTATTGCTTACTATTATGCTATGGTAGATTTTTCTAAGCATCCATAGCTTGTTCAAAAGCACTTGTTTTAGGCTTTTAGCCATAGCAACAAGGCACGAACTATTTGATAAAATGCTATGATAGACATGTATGGAAAATGTGTTAGCATAGACAAGGCAGTGAACTCTTTGAAAAAATGCCTCAAAGAAATGAGGTCACATGGCGATGGAATGCCATGACAATCAAAAGCATTTGATTGTCATGGCATTCCATCAAGTCATGAGACCTCATTTCTTTGAGGCATTTTTTCAAAGAGTTCACTGCCTTGTCTATGATATTGCTTACTATTATGCTTTTGATAGATTTTTTCCAAGCATCCATAGCTTGTTCAAAAGCACTTGTTTTAGGCTTTCAACAATAGCAACAAGGCAACACTTGAACCATTTGACAAAATGCTTTGGTAGACATGTATGAAAAATGTGGTAGTATAGACAAGGTAGTGAACTGTTTGAAAAAATGCCTCAAAGAAATGTGGTCTCATAGGAATGTCATGACAAGCAAAATGCAATTGGCAGCCATCTCTAGTTATTAGTTATGCAATGTGAAGTAATTGCATAACTCGCTAGGTTGAATTTGTAAAA
This sequence comes from Sequoia sempervirens, assembly GCA_007258455.2. NCBI lineage: Eukaryota > Viridiplantae > Streptophyta > Pinopsida > Cupressales > Cupressaceae > Sequoia > Sequoia sempervirens. The sequence goes on along the minus strand of VDFB02016494.1, from coordinate 25,336 downwards.
TCCATATTGTAATTGAAATTTTGTCATCTATCAAAGATCTAGTTATTAGTTATGCAATGAAGCAATGCTTTGAGTTTGAAAGATGTGCAATGCAAATGTAATCAACGCTATGAATCTAAACTACAAAAATTATAAAATTAAAGTTCAAAACATAAAAATGTCAAGTGTTTACAATCAGCCATTATTGATCATTGATCAATCTGAAAAGTGTGAACATTTTTCTGTGTGGAAGGAAAACAAGAAAATAGTGGTTCAAAAATGAGGAATTTGTCTTCTACACCAAATGAGAAATATTCACAATATGTACTAGGAAGGAATAAGTCCATAAGATCGAGTATGCAAGAACCGAGAATTGTAAAATTGGCTTACATTTGACTTCCAAACACAAATTTTCACACTTTTTTATGTTCCAACGTAAGTCAAAAAGTATATGTGCATAAGTTGTAAAGTATACACTTGAATACATGTAACTCATATCTATTGAACCATGAATTTATAATGCAAATATGGACACCATCGATAAAAAAAGATTTGTATTAATCAAATAGCCATGTACGCATCTACATCAATATGTGTCAATATAAGTATAAAATATAGTTACAAGAAAAGCCATATAGGCTTACAAGAATGCCATATAGGCATACAATGTCAAATATATCGAATACAAAATATGTACAAAATTGCCATGTAGGCATACAACAAAGGGCTCTACATTCAAAATTCATTTCTCTCCATGCTCTGGTTCAAATACAATTTTCTTTCCCTTTCCGGTGACCCGATGGCTATAAATTTGTCACCAAGCTTCTCATGGAGGAGGTTCTCCTCACGCCCTCCTGTGGTTTAGCTCCCCGTCAAATTCCCCTTAACTGCTATAATGTCCCAGTTAATATATAGAAATTACATTATAAAAATTAATATATTTAACAAAAATTCAATCACTTTCATGCCTATCCCATCGCATCACCTCCCTCGATGGAAATATTTGCACTGCATGCCTCGTGCATGTCTCCTGTTTCTCCGTGATAAAACCATCCTCAATATGTAATTAAACTATGAATCAATAATGGTTTATTTTTTCACTAGAACTAGTTCATCTATAACAACGAATGTAAATTGAAATTTAGTAATTTGCCTCATACCTCCCCTATCAAAGCCATCAAGGATTGTATTGTAGTAGAAACACCGATATCCATTACCTTTGTTATATGCCTGCTTGTTTCTCTCACCAACATCCTAAAATAAAAATAAACAAATTATTCAATCACAAAATAGTTATCGAATTTGAAGTAATGCTTTGAGTTTGAATGATGTAATGCATCGTGAACTAACAATAAGGATTATCAATTTTTAAAGCAATAACCTCGACAATCACATTGAAAAACAAAAGACCCTTTAGGACAAATTTTAAGTGAAAAGCCAAAACACAAATGTAAATATGACAAATCAATATGAGAAGAAGAGATGATCTAGTCAAAAGGAGCTTTGATAGTGGCTAACCGAAAGTTAAGTATAACAAATCCAAGTATCATTGTTGCAAGGAATGGAGTAAGAGCTAAATAAAGATACAACGACAATAAAAAATGATGGAGCTAACATGTCAAGGGCCTATTCTTCAAAACCCTTATTAAACGCTTGTCACAGTTTAAGATATGCAATAAATGTTTGACAATGGAATTAACCTTTTGAGGATGACAATGATTAAATTGAGGTCTCTTTTTACCATGAAAAGACTGAATATCCTTTCTTTGGCCTATCATTATGATTTTTAAGTTTCCTCACTTGAGTTAAATAAAATAGTCAAGTGTTTATACCAAAGATGATAGAGAAAATAATCATGAAAAGGAGAATATGATGGTGATCAATGACAAGGCAATGGCACATTTGATAGTCGAAAGAGTAGAGGAATGCATAGTGAACGTCATGGTACAACTTATGATATAAATTAAGCCACATGGTTGATGTGCTTTGAACTTGCATCTAAAGGAAATTTTCTTAACATAAATACTACTAGGGAATTTCAATGTTGCCATTGTAGTTGGCATTAAAGCTGGTACCTGCAACATTGAAAATTATCCTTATATAAGAATTCCCTCCATCTTGTTGATTGGCTTGTAACACTCTTGATGGTGGCTACATGAAATCTAATTATGATTCCTCTTCTACATTAGAGGGTTCATATCCTTGATCTGACTCTTCTGAATTATCAGAATCAAAATCACTAGCTTCCATATTCAAAAATTCCCAACCAACATCTTCAATAAATTTATCTAGATCATCAGTAATAGTCTTACAAATTGGTTGCCAGTTCAAGTTCATTCTACTTTCATAATACTTTATATCCATGGAGTTCATCCATTCCTTGATGCCATCAAGTGAAGATTTAGGAATGGCGTACATATGGAGTACATCTCGCTTTAATTATTTGAAAACAATAGCCATATCAAATCCCTTTTTCCGAAGTCCTACTCTCTCAAGGTTAACAATCTCAATCTCACTAATAGTGATTACTAAGAAAGGTAATTCCACAAACTCTACCAAAAAATTTACCATAGGAAAAATAAAAGCAGAGGATTTGAAAGGAACTCCATGAAAACCAAGCTCTCTAAATGGTATATAAAACTCTAGTTCAAAATATTTTAGATGAGGTTGCTCCCATAGCTCTCTTACTCGCTTGAAAAATCCTTGAAACTATGTATTGATTTTATTTTTCTTGTTCCTCTCTTGTTGTTCTTCCTTAATTTCATTGGTGCAGAAGCACCTAGGAAGCAATAGAGAGCACACTAGGCAAAATGTGGAAGTATAGAATGAGTTTATGACTTAGATGTATGCCTTCAGGCATTTTTGTGGTTGGAATGATGTTTTCTAATAAGGTCATGTTGACCATGGGTGAGAAACAAAAAGGTTATAGTCCAAAGTTTAGGAATAGAGGTTTTTGCAATTATTGACATTTTTTGCAAAAACATGCTCCTTTTGTGTTTGAGTGGCCAAGAAGGGCCCATTGGAAAAATAACTATTGGGAAAGCATATTTAAAGGTTTCCTCGACCTTTGTGCAAGGTTGAAAGTACGTTTGTACGGATTGTTTTGTTGGAAATTGAAGGAAAACAATTTTTTGAGGGAAATTTTCTATTTTTTGGTCTGAAAGAAGGCCCTAATGGATTAAATCTGGTTCTATGTCATGTGTAGGATGTAGAATAAATCCAGTACAAGTTTTTTGTAGCCTTTAGATAGTTCTTTCAATCATTTTCTTGTCTCTTTGTAAATATTTTGGTTTCTTTGTGCTTGCTGGCCTGAAACAAGCAGTGTTGAGTAAATGGGGTGCTAGAGCACTTTTCCACTGTACAAACCATACGGCCTTTTGCAAACAGTTCCTAGAAACCATGCTTGTACATATGTTAGTTGGTAGGTTTTGTTTGAGTGCAGGAGTTGCTAGCAAAGTGATGCCTTAAGTGAGCTAGTGCAGCTCCAGCTAGGAAAAACTTGTTGTGCAGGTCACAAATCTTGCAGGGGTGCTAAGCCATTGAGGATTTTCTTCTTGGAGGAGGTAGGGTGGTGTGTTACCTTGTTACTACATTAAGTAGGAGGCTCCATATATCCATTTGGTGTGTAAACAAATTGGAAGTTTGCTAACTGTCAAGGGAAGGCTTAAAACCCTAGTTTTTGCTCCATTTCATGTTTGAGCTTTGTACGGACAGTGGAAGGCTGAGACCTCAAGAATCTTTGAGTGTTTTCCATGTGAACCAAGAACCTTGGAAAAAGAGTGGGAAGTCCTTTTGAGATTTGTGAGTTCTAACCTTTTTTGTAGGTGAAGGAGACCTAATAGGGGCTCAAGGGCTACTAGCCTTTCAAACCCTAGCTAAAGGATTGGTGAGAGCGATGGGAAGTTGAAGTCTTGGAGGTTGTTCCAAACACCTTTGGAGGATAGTTTGAAGCCTTTTAAGACTTATCACTACCCCAAGAGTTGATGGAGTGTTGAGGAAGATTGGTCTTTAGTATAGTGTAAAGGCTAAGGAAGAGTTGTGGAAATGAACCAAGGTGGACTTGGTGGTTGGAGTTTGTGATAGAAGAGGGGTTGGTTAGACAAACCAGGGGCACCTAGTCATGAGTAGGGACCTATAGGTTAGATTGGTGAAGCAAAGCACTAAGGAGGTCTTACAAGGAAAGGCCTAGAGCAGGAATCAGTGATTGATTCCTCCAACCCCTCTCCCTATCAGATTGGTATCAGAGCAAGCAAAAGATTTGGGATTGATCTTGTATGTCAGAGAAGAGTCTAGTGGTTCTAGCATCATGGTGACAAATGCTGAGTTGGCCAAGAGGGTTGAAGAAATAGAGGAAGACAATAGGGTATTGAGAGAGAAGTTAGACCAACTTGAGCAAGCACTGAATGTTATGCGGTTTGATGGAAGAATAGCAAAAGAAGAAGAGGTTGCAGAGGAGGATAGAATCCCTGAACCTAACCCTATATTGAAGGAGGATCCCTTCTTGAAAGCATTGAAGGCTTTGAGTGGAAAAGCACTTGAAGGAGTACCACTGTTTAGTGGAAAGATGGAGGCTGATTTAGTTATGGATTGGATAGAGGGAATGGAAAACCATTTTGAGTGTGATGGAGTCACTGAAGCACAAAGGTAAAGGTGGCTAAATCAAGACTAAGAGGTTCTACCTTAACTTGGTGGAAATTCATTCAGACAGAGAGGGAGAAGGAAGGCAAGCAACCTATCTCTACTTGGAAGGGAATGGTTGCCAAGGTGAAAGAAGCATACCTACCTGAAGACTATGAAATTCAGTTGCATAAGAGGAGACAGAGTTTGAGGCAAAGAGATCAGGATGTGAGTTCTTATACTGAGGAGTTTCAAAGACTTTGCATGAGGTCCAATGTCACAGAGGATGAAAGTATCAAGGTGGCAAGGTATCTCAACGGTTTGAAGTGGAACATTCAAGAGGAGATGGTTCTCTTAAGCCCCAAAATAGTGCACCAATGTTATCAATTGGCATTAAAGATTGAAGAGAGGAGTAAGAGGAAAGATCAGACTTCTAAGGGTAGAGGCAAAGGTAGAGATCAAAGAGATCAAAGAGGACAGCGTGAGTGGCTACCAAGGTAGAGGCAATGACCAAAGAAACCAAGGGATCAAAACTCACAGAGCATGGAGGTGAAACATCTACAAGAGGTGGATATAATCAGGGGTAGAGGACCTCAAGGAGGTTCAAATAGAGGAAGAGGAGCAAAGGTGCAGGATCCTTTCCTTGTATGTACCTGCTCTAGGCCTTTCCTTGTAAGACCTCCTTGGTGCTTTGCTTCACCAATCTAACCTATAGGTCCCTTCACTCATGACTAGGTGCCCCTGGCTTGTCCTACCAACCTCTTCTATCATTCATCAAGATCATACATTGACCTTCTTTGCCCCTCCTAAAGTTTGACCACATCCATTACCTCCACATAAAACTGACATCCTGGTCTTCATGGTTCCCACCAGGATATGGTTATGCAAATGAAAAAAGAAAAGTAATCATCTCCTTATCCATTGGCGAAGAATGCATGCTTAATGTTTTGATAATATATCAGCCTTCTTCTTTTCTCATGGTTGAATATCAAAAATCCAAGATGGTGGGCCTCTAGAGTTCTAGTCATCTTTCTTCCCTTCCACCAAATGTTGTCCTGATCCATACGTTTTCCAACCTAATTGGCTTTGTTTTTGAAAGTAAGTTTCTCCTAAGTCACTGTAGCTCTCTACCTTTTCAAACTCTTTCATTGCTACATCATCTTTTGGATTTAGTCATTTGTACCACATGGTTGATGTGTTTTGAATCCTTGCATCTAAGGGTTTAAAACCTTAGGGGCCTTAGATGAGAAAAAGAAGTAATGTTTTTCTTTTCTTTTTATGTGAGGACCTAGTAGTGAGATAAAAGAGGACTGTATAGAAAAATGAAAAAAGAAGACATAAAAATTCATGGACCATACTATATCACCTACATGCTAGCTAACAAGGACATGAATGTAGTAGATTTAGGTATGATAGGGGTATTGCAAGGTATATTTGAGGAATATATAAGAATGAAGAAGAATTCAATGGATCAAATTAGTGTCAAATGTTTTCCTAAAAGATCTCCCACACACTATTAGGGAATTTAATCATTTCTAAGCATTTTCCATGTCCTATGGGAAAGTTTGAGGAGGCTCCAATAGTTGAGAGTTTAATGAGTACTTATAACTTCTTTCCATGCAATCATGATTAGTTAGAGAACATATAGGGAAACTTGATGAGCTATGCAACAAATGAAGAGAATATAGGGTATTTTGACCTAGTCTTAAGCATCTCCAAGCATCTAGGAGATATTGAAGGAGTCTTGGCTGATAGATAGGGTCAGGATAGAAGTTTTATTTTTGGTTACATTGACATCATGTAGGACATCCATAGTCTTATTCTTGGTTATGTTGACATCACAAAAAATTATATAGGATAGAGTAGAATGTAGCTCTACCTTTTTTCAGTTCCATGTTAAATTTTTATTATATATAGCTTGCTAGAGTAGGAATTCTAAGACAAACAATCATGGTAGGACCATTCTTAAAAGATTTCAAATAATAACCTAGTGAACCCATATACTCTTATGACTATATATACATAAATCTAGATTAAACTTAGAATTCATTAACTTTAAGTTCTCTTTATTCTATATTACCTCAGTGAAAGTTTGAGCAAATCTACTTCGCACTGAGGTGTTTCCTTGAAACCTCCAACAACACCGCTCAACATCCAAAATCACATATTAAAATACCATTCGTAGAAACAATGCTATTAACACATGTAATAAATTTATAATTTTTTACTAACTTTACATACCCCACTGATAGGTGTACTGCAAAAATAAGTAGATTGACTGGTGTACCCAGGGTCAACACTGTGACCCTGCAATTTTATTAAAATAATAAAACTAAATTAGTTAATATTGCATTTCACAAAAGAAATTTAATAAACTAAATTCAATGAACATGTTGAATTTTACCTGACTGTCAATACCATATGCATCATGCAGAATGTCAGCTGCCCTCTCCATCCCTGTAGATGCATATGGATCAGGCTGCATAGAAGCATATGGATCTTGTGTAGCACCCTCCTGAGGGCCGGTAGGGTCATACGAACAAGTGGCTCCACAAGATCAACACACATGGCCTCGAAGGCCACCACCTGAAGACTCCCCTAGATTATGTTGTACAATGGGGCTAGTGTGGTGGATGACACTCTGAGTCAAGGATGTGATCGCCTACAAAGTCTCTACATTAGCACTCTCCTTTGCAACTGCAGGCATCACAATTTGCTCATGAGGTGGCCTAGCGAGAGGTTGCCTCCCCTGTCGTGTAGGATCCGGCTATGCACTGGGCCTATCCTGTGCTGACCCCCCACCTCTCCCCTGAAACTCCCTCATATCAAAATAATTCAAGATTTGGTTCAATACAAACTCACAGTATAATTTCCTAAGAAAATATTGGGGGACTTCATAGTTATTGCATGGTGGGTAATCAAAGACCATATACCATCTATCATAAAAACGGTTCCTAATCTCTTGGTGGTGGCACCAATGAATAGGAAACCTCTTTGCATTGAGGGTGAGATTTTGATTTGTTCTAGGGTCAGTGAATAGAGAGCACAAATTTCCTTTAGTAATCTTTAAATCTTTTACTTTTTTATGTGATAATTTGTCTGCATAATATGCCCTCGATGTTTGCCTCCTATTTTGCCATCCAGATATTTTTTGGGTAATTACATCTACATTTTTTAACAAATCCTTCAATGAATCTGCTAGATGTATTCTTTTTGTGGTTGAAGAATTTTGATCACTCAACGTACTAATAAGATCCTCAACTTCTTTTCTATTGTTTTCAATTTCACTCAAATTTTCTTGAGTGCTAGGAGGGTATTGAGAGAATGGTGGGGAGGTTGATTTTGTTGTTGAGGCTGATTTTGTTGAGGTTCATTTGGTTGAGGATTTTCCTCCTCTTGTTGAGGATTTCCTACAAATTAAAAAAAAAACATTCATTTCTAAACTAAAACAAACAAAATCAATTTAAAACTAACAAATTCAAAACAAATACCAAACAATACTTACCTCTTGCATCTCTTCATCGTCGTGGCGCCATATTTGTGAAGAAATCCAATTGTTGTTGATGAATTTTGAAGAAATCACCTCTCCAAGAACACGAGCACGTAAGACAGGGTTTTTGGCCGCGGGTGGAGCTAAAACACAAAAAAAACCAAATGAGAAATGATATTTGGATTCACTTTTTTTTTTTGCTTTTAAAAAGCCATAACGCGAACGCGTTATAATGCGAACTCGTTATAATGTGAACGTGTTATAATGTGTTCACGTTATGGCTTTTTTTTTCTTGTTTGGCCACAAAAGTGCAACCATCTTGGTGCACTTACCCTTCTATCCATTTTCATTTCTAATGTTGTGGACCTGGTACAAAATATGCAAGTAGTGCAAGCTATTGTAGTGAAGGTGGTGAAAGAAATATATTTGGAGAACAATTCACTGCTCTATAATTTGCAGTAGTATGAATTTAGCCAAGGTGGGGATTACATAGGTGGGTTGTTCCTGAAAAACCGTCTCTATAAGCAATGTTATGCGGGCATGTATGAAATTTTTAAGAAATCTATCATGAATGATTCATCGAGCTATCTCTATGGTTCTCTCTATCATTTCAATTTGAAATAGGAGAGGAGGCAGGGAACAAATTTAAAAAAGAAATTTCATGCCATTTCATACCTAAGATCACATGTATGCCATCAAAGGTTGGATCCAAGAGAGCTAGTAGTAGGTTAAAGAGTATAAAGGATGTAGGGACAAGTTCTAGACATGAACGTAGCATTGCAGGAAGACCAAGGGGACAATTCGATTTAGGGTCCGTGTAGGGGTATATAGTTTGATCTCTCACTCTTATCTCTAAGAAGTTCAAGTCTTATGATGTAAACTTGAAATTTTGAAGTGGGTTGATATTATATAATCTTTATCAGTAGTTGTATAGGGGTTGGTTTACAAGTAGTAAAAGTGATGGAAATTTTATGGTCTATATATCCAATTAGACTAAGCTCTCATTATTGTAATTACATATTATTATTAATATAATTTATAGGCTTACTGCCTTTGGCTTAAAAATCAATATAATGCATAATTTAATAATATATAATAAATTAGTATATATTAAATATTATGTATTATAAATAATACAAGTAATGGATATCCATTTTTTCTGAAAAAAATAGTAGGCTCAAGATTTGGCTCAAGCTTTGGTTCGAGATAGCCAAACTTGGAAAGTCAACTCAAAAAACATATTTACAAAATTTCCTTAGTTTTTCAAAGTTCGCCCTTGTGGCTGATGACTTTTTTTTAATCCGAATTTGACGAAACAAAAAGGGTTTATAGAAAAAATTGTCAGTTTTCCACCAATATAAGATATGCCTTATTTTGAATTAAATAAATAATTATTATTGATTTTCTACATACATTAAGACTAAAGTCCTAATTGATAGGTTGATTGTAAAACTTCTATAACTTTCCAACTATTTAACATTTTTCAAATCTAAAAGATGTGTCACATTCTATGCTTCACATACTATAGGATAAAAAAATGAATTTCATAAATTTTTGACTAAGTTATGGTGGTCAAACAAACATGTTTTAATAATTTTGAAATGTTTTTTTATAGAAAGAGGGTAAAAACTTTATTAATCAAAGAAAGTAGTGCAAGACAAAAAAAGTACAAGCACTCCACAAGGGAGCAAGAAAATCCAAGCAAGCACTCAAGCAATACCCAAGCAACATCTTATGTCTTTTGTGACCAAATCCTCCAACTCCAAAGCAAGATCCCCAGGAAAATTGTCCCAATCATCCATAATCCAATTCCCCATCCTCTTTGAAGCCCACTTGGCCAACCCATCTGCCACCTTATTCCATTCCCGTGGGATATATAAAAGGTGAGAGAATCCAAAACTGCTCCAAGATAGGTGATTTTCTTAATCACCACAACTAACTGCTAGCTAACATCCTCTGATTAAATCATTTTCAACAAGTCAATCACAATCTAAGAATCCGACTCACAAATGACACTTCTCCAACTGAGGGCACAAGCTCGTTTCAAAGCCAAAAGAATAGCCAACACCTCCATAACATTATTAGAATGCTACCCCTTATACTCAGAGAAGAAAAAATCAACCACTCCAAAACTATCCCTCCCAACTCCACCAACCCCAGCATGTCTAGGATTGCCTTTAGAAGACCCATCAGTGTTAATTTTTAGAACCCCAGCCCCAGAGCAGGCTTCCAATGTCCCCCTTAAAGATCTTTCCTCTAGTACTCTACCTCAGACCAAGCTTGAGCCTAGCCCTACCACCAATCAAAATCCCCAGATTATGAACCACTCTTGTATCACATGGATCCATTGGAATTGACAGGTCACACTTAGCAGCTAAAGTCTCCTAATGAGCTCCTAGAATTCGCAACCACGCCTAACCCACCTGAAGCTTCTTATCCAAAAAATTCTTGTGATTATGCTCCAACCAAATTTTCCAGATGATCAAGTTGGGACCAATAGACTAGGCAATTTGTAAGAAGGAATTCTTAATAGGAAGGACTCTAAGACTCCACCAGAACTCTTCCAAGGAAGAGACATGTCTACACTATTGATTCCAAGCCTCCCACTAGAAATGCCAAATTTTCCTTGCATAGGGGCACTAAAAGAAGAGATGGGAGGTAGTCTCATCATTACTCAAACATAAGAAGCACATTAAAGGACCCTAAAAACCATGCTTCCAAATATTCTCCCAAGTCAAGCATTTATTATAAACCACCAACCAAGAGAAAAAGTTGCATTTTGTCTTAGAGATTTTTTTCCAAATTTGTCTCCACCCAAGAACCCCAGAACTGCCAAAAGCATGCTTATCCAACACCCAATAGCTAGAGGAAATAGAGAATTTACATCTCAAGTCATGACCCCATGCAAGAACATCCCTCTCAAGGAGAGAATGCACACCTTGCCAACCAAAATAGAAGCCAACTCGTGTTGATCCCCCAACGAAGCCCTTGATGACCACTCATGCAGGTTCTTCCACCTAAAACCATTAGCTTTCCCCAAAGCCTAAGGGGATTTAAAGTCCATCACTTTTCTCCATACAGCCTCTAGAAAAATCCTACACAAGTCTTGTAAGTGAGGATGAGAAGACATGATAGGAGAGAAGCCATGCCAAGAATCATACCAAAAAAGAACATCTTAGCCTCTATTGCAAATCCAAAAAATACCCTATTTAACCAATTTGGCACTTCTTTTGAGAGTACCCCAAATCATAAAACCTTTTCCCATAAGACTAAATCTAGGTACCTCATCACCCTCCACATACCCCAGATACTTAGACGTAGGGATCTTGGCCCAACACTGATGTTGTTGAGAGCACCATCGCTAATAAATCTTAGTTGCCAAGGTTTTTCCATTCTAATTAGCCCTTCACAATCCCAAACCCCCTTCTTGTTGTGAACAACACACAACATCCCACTTAACCAAGCTTCACTTCCTCAAAAGAAGATTACCATATCATAGAAACTGATGACAAAGACTCTCAAATTCTTTGATGAAACTAGCAGGGGTAAACAACATGAAACACATGTATATCATAAGGGCTTGAACCAAAGATTTTAAAATAGTTACTCTACCAGCCATAGAAATCCACCTGCAAGTCCAATGGCAAACCTTTTTGGGAAAGTTATCGATCACATCCTACCAGTAATCCCTTGAAAGCATGTAGAAAGCTAGAGGAATTCCAAAATAATCAAAGGCAAGTAAACCAATCTGAATTCCTAAAATCCTATCAATTCTTTGTTGAATAGGTTTAGGGGTATTAAATAAGCAAATACAAGACTTACTCTCATTGATGCTTTGCCCCGATGCAGCCAAATAACAATGCAAGGTATTTCTCAAGTTAACTGCTTCATCCACTCTAGCTAATCCCACTAAGGTAGTGTCATCAACAAACTGGAGATGAGATTGAGGAGGAAAATTGTTGCCCCACTTTCATCTTTGAATAAGCTCACACTTTGCCCAAGATTTAATAAATCTCTCTGATAGGGAGAGGGGTTGGAGGAATCAATCTCAGATTCCTGCTCTAGGTCTTGCTTGCAAGACCTACTTGGTGTCTTACTCCACCACCTTAACCTATAGGCCCCTTTGCATGTTTAGGTACCCCTGGTTCTCCTGGCTAACTCCACTACCATCACCATTCAAACAACCAAGTCAAACTTGGTGCACTGCCTCCAACTCTCCCTTAGCCCTTAATCTACCTTAAAGGCTAATCTAACCTCATCACTCAGTAAGATCTTTGCAGGGGTGTAGAGGTGTCTCCAATAGCTTCACACCATCCTCCTAGGGTTCTTGTAGGTTCACCATACTCCACTTTCACGTCGCTTTCATCAAACCCTCATTTAGGGTTGAAAAGGGCTACAAGCCTAGAGCCCCAATTAGGTCTCTAACTCTAAGAAAATGAGTCAGACCTTGAAAGTTTCCCAAAGAACGTAGGATCTTTCCTAGGGTTTCCTGGTCCATATGCCCACCTCTCAAATATTTTTGGGATCTTGGACCTTCACTATCCGTACACAGGCGTAACCCACATTTTAGCAATTTTAGGGCTTTTTAAGCCATTTCCTGACTGTACAGCAACCTTTCAGCTTGTTTCAACCTCCAAAAGGTCTGATGAAGCCTTCTCCTTCATGTCAAGTCTTTGCAAGGCTTGTATCTTCCTCTCCACACCGTGCCTTGACAGGGGAAGGTCACCCCTGCAAACCAAGTGCTTAGCACTAGTTGTCTTTCCTAACCGGGCACTATCAAGCTCGCCTAGGAAAAGACTTTCTCCATAATCCCTTGACTCCTACAGACTCCTAACCCTAACCTATTTACAGACATGGAGCCTAGGCACAATTCCCAAGAGGTTGTATGTTATGTACAGTGGGAATGTGTCCTAAACCTCCATTTCCTATTGACAAACTTAACAAAACAGCAAATGCAAAGAAACAACTATCTACTAAAATGCTTGAAACAGAACTAGAAAGCTAAATGACTACCACACAGGGCTTAATTTATTAGTACCTTGCATTCTACGCAAGGAACATTAACATATTCAAACCATTAAAGCTCTATTTTGGAACAAAATCAAAAATTCACTCTAAAACCACTATTTTTCTTCAACTTCACAAAGCTTCACTACAATACCATTGCAACCAACCAACTCTCAAGTTGAGGCATACCTTAAATAGGTTACAAAAATAGTTAAGCTCCTTTGGTCGGTCATGTAAGTGAGAAAGATGGCAAAGTTGTAAAACGCACTGTGTTTTTCAACTTTTGCCAAAAAATTAGAAAACTAAGTAAAAATGAGCTTGTAACTCATTCTCCCTTCCTCAACTTCTATCCTAGAGAAAAACTACATCCATTAACTATATCCTCAACTCAATGGTCAACATGACCTTCTTGATAAACAACAAAACAAAAGAAAAGCATCCTAGACTTCCTAAATGCCTAAGATTTCCTAGGTCTCTAACTTCGAGAAAATAGGTCAGACCTTGAAACAAAACTAGAAAGATAAATGACTACCACACAAGACTTAATCTATCAGTACCCTACATCCTATGCAAGGAACAATAACATATTCAAACCATTAAAGCTCTATTTTGGAACAAAATCAGAAATTCACTCTAAAACCACTATTTTTCTTCAACTTCACAAAGCTTCACTACAATACCATTGCAACCAACCAACTCTCTGGTCGAGGCATACCTTAAATAGGTTACAAAAATAGTTAAGCTCCTTTGGTCGGTCATGTAAGTGAGAAAGATGGCAAAGTTGTAAAACACACTGTGTTTTTCAACTTTTGCCAAAAAATTAGAAAACTAAGTAAAAATGAGCTTGTAACTCATTCTGCCTTCCTCAACTTCTATCCTAGAGAATAACTACATCCATTAACTATATCCTCAACTAAATGGTCAACATGACCTTCTTGATAAACAACAAAACAAAAGAAAAGCATCCTAGACTTCCTAAATGCCTAAGATTTCCTAGGTGCTCCTGCACCATTCTCCCCCTCTCTCTGCACAAACACTAAGGAATGTGAGGAGAGATCAATGATTCATCAATGCCCTGATTCTTGAACTCAACTTCATCTACCCAAGTAGCCTTAGATTCATGTTTGTTCTTCCATTTGATAAGATGCTCCATGTACACCTTATGCCTTGTAGATTTCTTCACTCTTGACTCCAAGATTCTCTCTGCTTGTAGCTTTTCTGGAGTAGGTAAGGCTATGTTGCTTACATCCTTTAAGATCTCTCTACTGTTCTGATCTAAGTCATTGACTGATCCCTAATATCTGATCAAATCAGCTACATTGAACACTGGTGAAATCCCTAAATCTGCAGGTAACTCCACCTTGTATGCATTTCTCCCATACTTGGCTAACACCTTGCATGGTCCTACTCTTTTCATCTAAAATTTGGTTGATGTTCCCTTCTGCAACCTAGATTTGTTGAGGTGAACCATGACATAATCTCCTACTGCAAATTGCAAATCTTTTCTGGACAAATCTACCTTATCCTTCAACTTTTGTGTAGCTTCGGTGACTGTCTTCTTTACCTGCTCCTGAATCTCTTTCATGGTCTGAGTGAAGTCCTCTGCATGTCCACTCCTATGCTCCATAGCTCCTAGATCTCTAATCTCACACACACCTCTTGGGTGCATCCCATACACTATTTCAAAAGGACTCTTCCCTATAGTTTTGTTCACATTGTCATTGTATGCATACTCAGCCTGTGATAAGACCAAGTCCCATGTATGTCCATACTCCTTGGTTAGGCATCTGAGAAGGTTACCTAACACTCTATTAACTACCTCAGTTTGTCCATCAGTATGAGGACGGTAAGTTGATCCAAAAGATAGGTTGGTACCTAATCTGCTCCATAGAGTCTTCCAAAAATGACTCATAAACTTCACATCCCTGTCTGATACAATGCTTAAAGGCAATCCATGGATCCTTGCAACTTCCTTGAAGAAAAGATGAGCAATGTAACTAGCATCATGTGTGGTCTTGCAAGGGATAAAATGACTCATTTTGCTAAACCTATCTACTACCACATAGACACTATCAAACCCTATTTTTGTCTTAGGGAGTGCTACAACAATATCCATGCTAACACATTCCCATGGTTTGTTGGGAATAGGTAGAGGTTGATACAAACCTGCATTGCTAGCTCCCCTTTAGCTTTCATACAAACTACACACTGCTCCACATACCTTCTGACATCCCTTGGCAATTTGGGCCAATAGTAGAACCTTTGCACTAGTTCCATTGTCTTGTTGATACCAAAATGACCACTAATACTACCATTGTGCTTCTCTTGGATAAGATTCTCTCTCATAGAACCTTTTGGCACACACAACTGATTTCCCTTGAATAAAAATCCATTTTGCAATGTATACTCTGAATGTTGGCTATGAAAATGATTCTCAAAGTCAGAACATACCTTATATGCCTCTGAGAAGTCTTCATCTTCACCATATAGATCTTTGAAACTCTCTATTCCAATGCTCTTAATCTATATCTCTTGCACTGTCAACAATCTTCTACTTAGTGCATCTACCACCTTGTTTAGCTGTCCCTTCTTGTGCTTGATGGTGAAAGTAAAAGCTTGGATGTATTCCATCCATTTCAAATGCCTATTACTCAGCTTCTCTTGAGTGTTGATATAGCTAAGTGCTTGATTGTCAGTAAAGACTACAAACTCTTTGGGTAGGAGATAATGCCTCCACTTCCTAAGTGACTGTACTAAAGCATACAGTTCTAGGTCATAGGTAGAGTACTTTGGCTTAGCTTCATTGATCTTTTCACTAAAACATGTTATAGGCCTACCTTCTTGGCTGAGTACTCCTATTGAAACTCCACTAGCATCACATTCCACAGTAAACAACTTGTCAAAACTAGGCAATAAGAGAATAGGTTAAGTTGCCACTTCTTGTTTTAGTTTCTCAAAACCTTTCTTAGCTTCTTGATTCCACTTAAACTTAGTCTTTAAACCAACTTTTATTGTATCTAGGACTGGTGCACATATGCCACTAAAGTTCCTTATGAATTTTCTATAAAATTGAGCCAATCCATGAAAACTTCTTACCTCTGTCCCTGTGGTTGGTGTAGGCCAGTTTAGGATGGCTTCCACCTTGCTTGGATCCATCTTCAATGATCCTCGAGATACTACAAACCCTAAATACACAAGCTCCTGTTTGAAGAACTCACATTTCTCTAGGTTGATGGCTAACTTCTCTTCTTGCAATCTTCTAAGAACCATCTCCACATGCTTTAGGTGTTCCTCAGTTGTCTTACTAAAAATGAGTATATCATCAAGGTATACTACCACAAATTTCCCTGTAAAGTCCTTGAGCACTTCATTCATGAGTCTCATGAATGTACTAGGGGAATTAGAGAGGCCAAATGGCATCACTCTCCACTCATACAACCCATCATTTGTCTTAAAAGTTGTCTTACACTCATCTCCATCCTTGATTTTGATCTAATGGTATCCGCTCTTGAGATCCAACTTGGTAAAGTACTGAGCTCCTCCAAGACAATCCATCAAGTCCTCAATTCTAGGAATAGGGAACCTATACCTAATTGTGATTCTATTTATTGCTCTTGAATCGGTGCATAATATCCACTTACCACCTTTCTTGGTTGCTAAGACCACTGGTACTGCACATGGGTTGATGCTCTTCCTAATCAATCCTTGATCTAACAACTCCTGCACTTGTCTAGCTACCTCTAGGTTCTGATCTGGGGTAAGCTTGTAGGCTACTTTGTTTGGAAATGAAGCCCCTAGTATGAAGTCAATCTGATGACTAATGGCTCTTTTTGACGGTAAAGTTGTTGGTGTTCCATCACTCACTATGTCCTTATAATTCTCAAGTAACTTCTGGACTGCTCCGAGTATGACTATTTTCTTAGTCTTGTCCTCTCCCTTGGTTTGTACCATGACCACATATCCTTCACCTCCTTGATGTAGGTTTTTGATGAACTCCTTCCCACTATTTAATAAGACACTAGGTGTATTTGACTGTCCTTCTTCCTCATCTGACAGTGACTGCAACTTGAATGTCTTTCCATCCTTCTTGAATGAGATAGTATTTTCCTTTCCATCATAGATGACACCTCTGTCATACTGCCATGGTCTGCCCAATAGAAGATGGCATGCATCCATGGGTAATACATCACAAATTAACTTGTCCTTGTATCCTTCAATGGAGAACTCCACCGTTGTCTGCTCATTGACAAGAACACTATGTCCTTTGTTCAACCATGTCACCTTGTAGGGATTAGTGTGGGGTACCTTTTCCAACCTCAATTTCATCACTGCCTCCTCTGAGATTATGTTATCAATAGACCCTGAGTCCACTATAACCTTACACACCTTTCCAAGTATTTTTCACCTTACTCTAAATAAGGCTCTTCTTTGTTTTGGCTCTTCCTTGACCGGTTGTCTGATCAAAACTCTACTAAACATTAGATTCTCCCCCACTTATGATTCAATGTGACAACCTCTGGTGATTTGACACTCATGTTATCCTCTTGTGCATATGCCACTCTCTTCTCAGTATTTGATGAAGATTCTTTCTCCGGGCACCTATAGGCTGGATGACCCACTTGACCACAATTATAACATTTCATATTGGCAAAGTATGAACTCCTTCTACCTACTCCTCTTCCTCTATTTGAACCTCCTTGAGGTCCTCTACCTCTGTTATATCCTCCTCTAGAATTTGTTTCACCTCCATGCTCTGTGAGTTTAGACTCTCCTTGGTTTCTTTGTTCAGTTCCTCTACCTTGGTATCCACCTCTATGTCCTCTTTGATCTCTGCCTTTACCTCTTCTTTTAGAAGTTTGTTCTTGTTTCCTCCTACTTCTTTCCTCAATCTTTATAGCTAATTGGTAACATCAGTGTACTGTCTTGGGACTTAGAAGAGTCATCTCCTCTTGAATGTTCCACTTCAAGCCATTAAGATATCTAGCCACCTTGAGACTTTCATCCTCTATCACATTAGACCTCATGCAAAGTTTTTGAAACTCCTCAGTATAAGTGTTCACATCTTGGTCTCTTTGCCTCAAGCTCTGTCTTTTCTTGTGCAACTGAATCTCATAATCATCTGGCATGTATGCTTCTCTTACCTTGGCAACCATTCCTTTCCAAGTTGAAATAGGTTGCTTTCCTTCCTTCTCCCTCTCTGTCTGAATGAACTTCCACCATGTCAAGGCAGAACCTCTTAGTCTTGATTTGGCCACCTTTACCTTATGTGCTTCAGTGACTCCATCCTATTCAAAATGGTTTTCCATTCCCTCTATCCAATCCATGACTAATTCAGCTTCCATTTTACCACTAAACAGTGGTATGCCTTCAAGTCCTTTTCCAATCAAAGCCTTTAATGCCTTCAAGAAAGGCTCTTCTTCCAAAACAGGGTCAAGTTCAGGGATCGTGTCTTCCTTTGCAACCTCTTCTTTCTTTGTTACCCTTCCTTCCAACTACACATTATTCAATGCTTTCTCAAGTTGGTCTATTCTTTCTTTTAACAGCTTATTGTCTTCCTCTTGTTCTTCGACCATCTTGGCCAATTCAGCATTTGTCACCATGATGGTAGAACCACTAGATTCAAGGTCTAACATACAAGATTCTTCCCAAATCTTTAACTTGCTCTGATACCAATCTAATAGGGAGAGGGGTTGGAGGAATCAATCTTAGATTCCTGCTCTAGGTCTTGCTTGCAAGATCTTCTTGGTGTCTTACTCCACCACCTTAACCTATAGGCCCCTTTGCATGTTTAGGTACCCCTGGTTCTCCTGGCTAACCCCACTACCATCACCATTCAAACAACCAAGTCAAACTTGGTACACTGCCTCCAACTCTCCCTTAGCCCTTAATCTACCTTAAAGGCTAATCTAACCTCATCACTCAGTAAGCTCTTTGCAGAGGTGTAGAGGTGTCTCCAATAGCTTCACACCATCCTCCTAGGGTTCTTGTAGGTTCACCATACTCCACTTTCACATTGCTTTCATCAAACCCTCATTTAGGGTTGAAAAGGGCTACAAGCCTAGAGCCCCAATTAGGTCTCTAACTCCGAGAAAATAGGTTAGACCTTGAAAGTTTCCCAAAGAACATAGGATCTTTCCTAGGGTTTCCTGGTCCATATGCCCACCTCTCAAATATTTTTGGGATCTTGGACCTTCACTGTCCGTACACAGGCGTAACCCACATTTTAGCAATTTTAGGGCTTTTTAAGCCATTTCCTAACTATATAGCAACCTGTCAGCTTGTTTCAACCTCCAAAAGGTCTGATGAAGCCTTCTCCTTCATGTCAAGTCTTTGCAAGGCTTGTATCTACCTCTCCACACTGTGCCTTGACAGGGGAAGGTCACCCTTGCAAACCAAGTGCTTAGCACTAGCTATCTTTCCTAACCGGGCACTATCAAGCTCGCCTAGGAAAAGACTTTCTCCATAATCCCTTGACTCCTACAGACTCCTAACCCTAACCTATTTACAGACATGGAGCCTAGGCACAATTCCCAAGAGGTTGTACGTTATGTACAGTGGGAATGTGTCCTAAACCTCCATTTCCTATTGACAAACTTAACAAAACAGCAAATGCAAAGAAACAACTATCTACTAAAATGCTTGAAACAGAACTAGAAAGCTAAATGGCTACCACACAGGGCTTAATCTATCAGTACCCTGCATCCTACGCAAGGAACAATAACATATTCAAACCATTAAAGCTCTATTTTGGAACAAAATCAGAAATTCACTCTAAAACCACTATTTTTCTTCAACTTCACAAAGCTTCACTACAATACCATTGCAACCAACCAACTCTCAGGTCGAGACATACCTTAAATAGGTTACAAAAATAGTTAAGCTCCTTTGGTCGGTCATGTAAGTGAGAAAGATGGCAAAGTTGTAAAACGTGCTGTGTTTTTCAACTTTTGCCAAAAAATTAGAAAACTAAGTAAAAATGAGCTTGTAACTCATTCTCCCTTCCTCAAATTCTATCCTAGAGAACAACTACATCCATTAACTATATCCTCAACTCAATGGTCAACATGACCTTCTTGATAAACAAAACAAAAAAAAAAGCATCCTAGACTTCCTAAATGCCTAAGATTTCCTAGGTGCTCCTGCACCACTCTCCAATCCCTCTACTATCAAAATGAATAAGTAATGGGATAAGGGATCCCTTGTTGAAGGCCCTTATTCACCATGAAAATATCATAAGGCTCCCCATTGATAAGAATCAAGAAAGAAGAGGAGGTAACACAACTCATGACCCATTCAATCCATTCACTGTTGAACCTGAAAGCCCTTAAAATCTTTGATAAGAAAGACCATTTTACTCAATCATATGCTTTGGAAATGTCAACTTAATAAACATAGCCTTATCTCTAGAAGAATCCATAGAATGAATAGTCTTAGCCACAATGACAACACTATCCAAGATTTTTCTACCAGCAACGAATCTACCTTGTTCCTTAGAAATCAACCTATTTAGCCATGGCTTCAGGAATTCAACAATCAATTTGGTAACTATTTTGTACACCACATTGCATAAAGAAATTGGTCTAAAAATATCCAAAGAATCAACAGCTTCCCATTTATGGATAAGAGTAATAAAATTAGCATTCATGGCCCACAACAATTGCTTATTCCTTTGAGACTCCTAGACAAACTCAAGCAGGTCAAGATTGATCACCTCCCAAAGCTCCTAAAATAACTCAATTGGAAACCCATCAGGACTTGGATCCTTTCCTTTCTTAAACTAAAACACAACATCCTTCAATTCCTTCAAGGTAATAGGTTTGATAATATATTCATTTATGTCCTTGGTCACCATAGGAGGGATACAAGTCAAGATAGAAGCTTCCTCCTCACTAGCAGGGGGATAATCTTAAGAAAATAGAACAAAAAAGAAATGAACAAACTCTCTTGAAATCTTAGAAGAGGAGGAGAAAACAGCTCCCCCAAGAGAACGAAGAGAAGAAATGACATTACCCTGCCTTCTATCCTTCACCGAGTTGTGAAAAAAAGAGGTATTCCTTTCACCTTCTTACAACCAATCAATGCAGGACTTCTTTTTCCAAATAATTTCCTCTCTAAGCCCCTACTACTCCACCTTTTTTACCATAGCATCTATTAACCTACACAAATCCTTCAAAATTCCATGGCCCTTGATTTGTCAAGTGAGAGAATCCAAGTGTGCTTGAGCTACCCTTTTTTGCTAGAAAAACATTGCCAAAGTGAGTTCTATTCCATCGTTTCAACCTGTATTTGATACATTGGAGTCTCTTCACAAAGGAGTACATAGTAGTGCCAAAATCTAGCCTCCCTTCATCCCACCACCTAGGAATGAGATCATGGAGCTTCTCATCCCTAAGCCACATTATTTTAAATTTAAAATATTTATTATTAGATAAATTAGCCAAATGGGAATAAAGTTTAATTAGCTAGTGATCTGAGCCACACCAATTCATGATTTCAGATCTTGTCATCCACCTGTCACCAACCCAAAATTTGGACATCAAAAACCTATATAACCTTTCCAAAATGGCATCCTCACCAATCCTCATATTGTTCCAAGTAAAAACACTATTTGAGGGCTTGATATCCACCAACCACAAACGAGCCATATTATCCCTTAGGAGATTAGAGGAAGGATCCAATCAAGCAATACCACCCCTTTTCTCCTCAAGGGGAGAAATAGCATTAAAGTCCCTTGCCATAATCTAGGGAAGAAAAGGATCCAAGGATCACAAATAACTAATATGAGACCACAAAAACATCTTACTAGGGATGTCATAAGGAGCATAGATGTTAGAGAAGAGGATTCTCTCCCTTGACTCCAAGCTAGTCACAACAACAGAAATGGAGTACCTACAAGAGAACCAACAAATGGGGGTAACCTATCGAGGATTCCATAAGCAAGAAAGACCACTAGAGTTACCTTGCACACCCACACACTAGCATAGCTCTCTATTCCAAATCCTAGAAGCACACTACATCATACCATCAACCAACAACTTGATCTCCTAGAGGAAGACCATATCCCGAGAGTGAACATGAACCAAATCCTGAATAGCCTTTTGTCTAGGGATGTTATTCATACCCCTTACATTCCAAGATAACAAAAACATCATGAAGGGTAGGAGAAATGAGAATCCAGCATCCACACGAAACTAGACTCAATCAATGTCTCGCCAGCCAACTTTACATTTTCTTGATCCTTCTTTCTGCCTACCTTCAAAGGATTTTCTAGAACACACTTTTTTAGGGGTTTTTGCTGCAAACCCAAAATAGGAGAAGAAGAGGAAGATTTATTTTTACTAGTATCTTCAAAACATGTCCCACCTAAAAGACTAGCACTTGAAACCTCTATTAGCACACCAGAATCTCGAGCACAACAATAGGGGAGATAGCACTAGAAACCATCAACGCCCCAAGATATTTCACAAGAGCCAAATATGAGGTAACATCTAGTTGAGAGGAAATATGTTGCTCAACTAATGGGGAAACCTCAACTTGTATATCAAGGGAAGCCCCCTCCTCATGGACTAACTCATCCAGAGCATCAAATCTATTAAATGTATCCTCTCCCTACCTATCTCTGAGAGTCCTCTTCTAACCTCGACTTTTATTATGTGACTTAATAGGCACAAACCCATCTTTATCGGCCACCACCCCCTGCATAGGTGCCTTAACTGTTGAATGTTGTGGTTGTGTTGTTGATATGTGGTTGTCATTGATGTCAACACTATTATCATTGATGTATTATAGATTGTATATGTTGAGGATATTGAGAAAATTGTTAAAGAAAGAGTTGCAGGTTGATAGTGGAACAATGAAGGTTGTGAAGGTGTCTTGCTCAATGCGTTGATAATCAATCATTGTGGACTAAATATTTTATTGCTGAGTGTATCTAGTTCATCCACCAAAAGTTTCAGAGGTCCGTGTGAAGATTTAATTATGTTATGAACAGTTGTGTTCTGATAGTTTTTCTATGGCTTCAGTTAGTGTTCCTGATTGAAGTTGATGTGATTCTAGTAATTTCAGTTGTTTTGGATGCTTCTCTGATGATTCTTGATGCTTGTGGATGGTTCTATATCATGCTCTATCTTTTTTGCACATCTGCGTTGATCAATGTGCTCGTGGTCGATGATTTTTCTCTTGTGTGTTCAAGTTTTTATGTTCTTGGCCAACATGGTGGTTGTAACATATTGTGGATCCTTGGAGATTAGAATTTGAATGTTTGGAGTGCTTGAGGATATTGTTTTAATTCTTCATTATATTGTGGTCGATGGTGTTTTGATTTTCATTAAAAATTTACTTATGAATTTGGGGCGACATTGTGTATATGTTTTACATTTTATTTTGGCCGACGAAGTTGTTGATGTAATTCCATGTTGCAGATATATAAGAGAAGTTGTTTGTGTGAATTTATGTAGTGAAGAAGTGTCAGAGAAAGAGAAAGTGTGTGAATAGTGATCTAATCATTCAATTGCAAAGAACAGTGTGAAGAAGTTTGAGCGAAGTGTGAAGGAGTGTTTCTATGCTTAACCAAAACTGTAATCAGGCTTTTGAAGCTATTTTTTGTTCATACCCTGCAGATCTAATCTAAATTGTTGTAAGATAGTGTGTCTTCTTTGGGCAGTGAGCCCTCTTGTATTTGAGCAGTGAGCTCTAGGTAGTGTGTCTGAATGCATGTGCATTCCCATTACTCTTCATTATACTTTTAACAGGGTATAATATTGTGGACTAACATCCACCGTGGTTTTTCCCCTAACAAGGTTTCCACATAAAAATCTTGGTGTTCTCTATGTTTTTGATGTGTTGATTGTTTGTGTTTTATTGTTCATTCATCAAATCTACGATTAAGTTAAGTTTGAAAATTTTAAATATTTTGTGACAACTAATTCACCTCCCCTCTTAGTTGTTTGTCCTTGTTTTTCCAACAATTGGTATTAGAGCAGGTTCCTCTATAGAATTTTAAAAGCTTGAGGTGATTCAAGATGGCATACAAGGATAGTCCTAGGTTCGATGGAACAAACTACTCTCTATGGAAAGATAGAATGGAGTGTCATTTGAGGTGTATTGGTGAACCCTTCTGGAAGATTACAAAGAATAGATATGTTATTCCCCAGAATGATCCTTCCACTCTTGATGAGATTAAAGAGGTTGAGATTAACATCAGGGCTATTGAAGGTTTGTTGAGTGATGTGACGGATTCGGAAATGACAAATGTGATGGATCTAAAGATAGCTCATGATATCTAGAAGAAGTTGAAGACTTTATATGAAGGAGATGCACTTGTGAAGGTTGCTAAGCTATAGAGTTTGAAAGGAAAGTATGAAACTTTGAAGATGGGTGAAGATGCAAATTTTTCTTCTTCTATGCAAAGAGTAAATGAAATTGTGATGGGTATTAGATGTGTTGGTGGTACCCTAGATGAACAAGAAATTGTAGCTAAAGTGCTCAGATCATTGTCTCCCTCTTAAAAATCAAAGGCCCATGCTATTGAAGAGCTCATAATAGTAACAAATGTGACAAGATATATGTTGATTGGTAAAATTGTTGCCTTTGAGTTGAGTGAATTTGGTGATTCTAGCCCCAAGATTGAATTTGCATTTAAGGCCTTTGTATCCGGAAGAAACAAGCAAAGATGTGATCTGGGAGAGATTTCTAGAAATACATTCAAGTATGAGGAAGAGATGAAATAGCTTGAAGATGAAGAAAGAGAGGTAGAAGAGCTAGAAGCACTGATTGTGAAGAAAGAAGGCAGAGGACAAGGTAAGTATAAAGGAAAGTTTCCTATTAAATGTTTCTCTTGTAGTGAAATACGTCATTTTGCTTCAAGGTGTCTTGAAAGAGTTCCTAGGTCTAAGCCTAACAAACCTAGATTTCAAAATAAATGCTATTATGTTGAAGAAGGTGTGACTGATGAAGAATCTAATAAAGAAAATGGAAATGAAGATGAATGGGTTTTCATTGCTATCAAGGAAAATGGTCTGGTGGCTACTGAATCTGCTAAAGTTGAGAAAGCTCTTGCAACCTGAATTGAAGAAAATGATGAGTTCTTAGCTTAATACTCTGTAAAACTTCAATATTGTTGTTCTAAGTAAGTCTTTTCTTTGTTACATAAATTCTTTGTGGATGATTATCTTGATTAATCCATTTTACTGTTGTAGAATGTAGAGAGAATTATTTAGAAGAACTAGACAAGATAATAGAAGG
>VDFB02016493.1:0-23491 GCA_007258455.2 Sequoia sempervirens | reverse complement strand
CTATAAGAACCTTGACCTTAACTAATCGTAAAAAACTCACACTAATCTAAACCTAACCTTAACCATAATTGAACCATCAACCTCATTGAACTTTAACCCTAATTGAACCTTAACCTTGACAACATTGTAATCTTAGCCCTAATTAAATTGTAATCTAACCCTAACCATAATAATATTATTATATAAATTATTTTAAAACTATATGATAAGTGTAAATGCAATTCTTTATTGCATTTTTTTAAAGATAGATATGCTAGTTTTAAATATATATTAATTTAAGAACTTATTTTTATTTGTTATAATAATGTTTTTATATTTTCTTTGTATTTAATTTTGCAATTGTTTAACAATAAGATGTGCACTTATTATGAATTTTTTTCTATTAGATGCATATTTAAGTTTCTATATTTTTGTACAATAAAATATTTAGTGAAACCTTAAATTTATAATATTTATTTATAGATATATATTGATTTTGAATAAAATAGAATATGAGTGTTTTTTCCTTTTTGAAATGTTTTCAATTTTATTAAGAAAAAAATGAATATTTTTTATGATTTAAATATATGAATTTAGAAACAAATTTGTGTAATTATAAATTTCGGATTTTTGAAATTTAATTTTCTAATTTCTAATTTTAAATCATTAATTTAGAATTTTTAAAAAGAATAATTATTTTTCATTCTTTTATAATTTAATTATTATTCTAGTGTCAAAAAATATTTTATAATGATATCAAAGAATATTTTTGTTTTTAAAATTAGTATATTAATGTATAAACTTATATGCAATAGTAAATTTAACGAAGTTCGTTCATACTTAATTATATATTTATTTTATGTGTAATTTAATCTTTACCTATATATTTATTCCATACACTTTTACTTATTTACTGGGCGATTACTATGAATTGCACCAAACTATTTTTTAAAATCGACGGCTGCAGCCATCCTGGAGACGACTCTCCAAACTCTGACCGTTCATCGCTAACACGCCAGTCCAGACAACATCGAATGCATCTGATGGCTTCTTACCTCTAGATGCATTAATCGACAGTTCCATAGCGCTTGGGAGATGATTAAAGTCATCTAAGCCTTTATTTCATTTTTCAAAATAATACGGTACTGCAAGTTCGTTTCACGCCGCCCAGCAAGTTCGTCATCAAATAAAAAAATCATATTTCATTTACCTTGGGATCAAATGGATTTCATTTCATTAGATCATATTGTTTAAAATAATATGGTACTTCAAGTTGCGTTTCACGCCTCCCAGCAAGTTCGTCATCAAATCAAATCAGATTTCATTGATCTTGGGATCAAATCGGATTTCATTTCATCGGATCATATTGTTTATAAATTATGTAAATTCTATCACATCAGATGGAGCAAGGAAAGTCGATTGAATGAACATTGGAGACAAAGAATTGTTGAAGTTTATATCATAGAGCATTGGAAACGCTGAGAGCAGATACGAGGTAGGAGGAGGTGGACATAGAAACTTTGGAGTGAGGACATTGCATCTCCCATGGTAAATCAGTAACCTACAAAGGCTGGAACACCTATATCTGTATGAAAACCAAATGAATGGTTTTATCCCTTCAAGCATTGGAAATTGCATGGCCCTGCTACTGTTTGCTGCTTATGGAAACAATATAGAAGGTCCCATTCCAGATGAGCTTGGCCGTCTCAGGCGCCTCCAAATTCTATGGTTGTACAATAATCTTCTTTCAGGGCATCCTCCCATTGAATTGGTCAACTTATCAATGCTGCAACACATAGACGTGTCTGTCAACAGTTTTGATGGAAGTGTACCAGATGAAATAGGTTCGTTGAAAAGCTTGAGTTATCTACACCTTTCAAATAATGATCTTTCCGGCTATGTTTCTGCCTTTTTGGGAAACCTTACAAACTTACAAGTTTTATATTTGTCTGGAAACCGATTCAACGCACCTTGCCGGTAGGAATTAGTATTTTAGCAAATTTGAAAGCGTTGTCCATTATGCCCGATGACTGGAATATGCTTGCACTGGAATATTTCTGTATTTTGTGAGATCAATGTTTCGTTTTTTGTTAATAGATTGCTGCAACGGTTGTAGGGAGACTATTTTTGATTCGTCTTATTGTAATTTTTTAAAACTGTGGTAGGGCTTTGTAATTTTTTCAAAAGCAAACTCTGTCCATTTTGTCTCATTGGCATCGTTAAATTTGTGCAGAATCTTGAGTTTTATTTGTGGAATATGTGGAGCCCATTATTTACTTGTCCGTTCTCACGCTTTCCTTCTTGCGGCACCATGTAAACGAATCTAATCCGTTCATCATTTCTTGCCATTTTTTCCACTGTTTTTCACCTTTTTTTTTTTCGCTTTCCCCACCTCTATTGATTTCCGCTCCACTCTTCCTCGCTGGTATTGCCCTTTCACTTCTCCAATTTGGCCAGCTGTAAAGTTTGATGAGGGTTTTAAGTAATGCGAATCTCAACTACTACCGGTATGCCACTTTGTTATTTACCACAATATCAATTATTACAATTATTATTATCTTCAAAATTGTAATTGTCTTCTTCCTTACCTACACACTCCTCCTATTGCTCATTTACACAAGTCATGATATTTAAGAGGAATGCAGAACTGTGAAAAGAGATGGAGCCCCTCGTCAACACTGCTCACCAGCTTCTACAAATCCTTGACAAAATGGAAACACTCCTAAATTTTACTGCTACTATTTGTCCATTTTTCTTCATTTGCCCCTTTCTTTGATGGAACATTACTATTCTTAATTATATGTAAGTGACGCTGCCATTTGTTTTTGAAATTTACACATATGCGTCAAGTAAGGTGTTACAGATCAAAAGTTAAAGTCAAGAACCAAGCTCCATTTCTTTTAATTATTGGAACTTCCAAGCGTCAAGTAAAGAGTTACAAATCGCAAGGCAAAGTGCCTTGTTCACAGTATATTGGAACTTCCATTTCTTTTAATTATATCACATACTATATACACATTTATAAGGAGAACGTGTATTAGACATCATTCAAATCATTTAACACAATTTTGTATCCAAAATTACAAAACAATTTGATACTCAACCAATATGTTCACTATTACATGCAAATTAAAAAAAGTTGCATTTCAAAATAATAATACAACAAGAGCTCAAGGTTTGCAATGACCACTTGTCGCATATAGCAATTAATTAACAAATTATATTTTTCAAATTTACTAAGGTTGATCCATTTCAAACAATATAACTATTCCAACCAAAAATTCGGCGTACCCAATTGCACACAAAAGTGCAATCGCTAGTTTTAATTTAAAATAATAAAATAAAGATATTTAGATAATATAATTATTTTAATTTTATGTGGATTAAAATCTAGAATTATTAAAAAGTTACCAAGTATCAAGAAAACCTTCCTTTATTTAAATAATATTATCTATTTAAATATAACAATGCCCATTCTAAAATCTTTTGCCCAGTACATCAAACAAGGGAGCTAGCTACGCGCTACAGATGGCAGGTTGTTGTGTACTTTTCTGACTGACAGAATTAGAGCAGGTCGTGGGGTCTCCGTAGTTGATGCAGGATGGGCATAACATACAGCCCATGGGATGGGCATTAGATTTTGTAGGCTGGGTAGCCAGCTCCGCTACTAAAGACGGAGCCAATATCCTTCACATAACATGCACAACACAAATGACAATGTATGTACTATTTGTGATATCGTTGTCTTTCTACATCACCAGCTTAAATTCCTGTCTGAGAATATTCTCTCGACTTTGAAAACAAGTGCAATCCATGTTCAACTTATAAACGAAGCATACAATATTATACGAACTCTTTTCTTTCTTATAACAAAATTGTCTCTGTCTTAAAATAATTGACAGAAAAGCCCATAATGAACCGACTTTTTAATTTCCAAAAATTCACTTTGATGATCGATTCAAATAGTTATCCATATCTCGGACACCAGCGTTTCACAATATCTAATGTGTAACTTTACAATAACAAAAGGAAAGATTATAGTAGCTAACAGGCAGCAGCAGAGGATGCAGTCTCATTTTATTTATGTGATATCAACTAGTAAAAACGCTTCAACTGTATCCCATGCTATATCAGAGATTTCTTCCTGCAAGATAAGCAATACAGAAGCATGAATACACACCAGTTAGTTGAAGATAACCTTAACCGCGAAAAGATTATACATCAAGAAAAAACCAATGTCGAACTCTCAGACGAATAGCAACAATAGCTTACCATAGCCCAGGGAGCAGGCTGTTAAGTCAGATTTATACAATCCCGCGCAGAGAGGGATTCAATCGTAGCCCTCTCGGAGCATTTTCTGTGGCAGAAATAACCAACACAACAAAACATATTATTAGGAAATTAATCACGCAACTGCTTGCTTCCAAGAAGACGGCTCCACCAAATTTTCTGTCACCTCATTCATGCCTCCCATTTTTTTTCTAAATTTTTGAAAGCTTAAACTGAAAGTCAATTTGAAACCCAAACAATGAATAAAATTTCTCTCAGAGAGGTAGGTTTGGAAGTGATAAACAATCCACTCTCCGAGAGCAGAGAGGTCCACGATAAACAACCACTTTCGCTCAGAGGCAGGGGTCATCAACAAACTCGTAATCATCACAGGGCCATAAAAAGTCTTGCGGTTATCAGGAGGTCTTGCGAAGCCTCATTTGGTTTTCCAGGGGATCTCCTTACTGCTCTTTACAGTCGTAGAACTTTAACAGATGGTAGTTTAATTATATTTTAGAATTAAAACCCCAAAATAACAAATAACCTGCGGTACATTTGGTTTTGCAGGGGATACTTCTTAAAATGCTTTTTACAGTCACAAAGCTTAAATAAACGATAATTTGGTCGTTGCTTTGGAATCAAAGCACCTAAATATTAAACCACCTGCACGCTATTTGCGCAATCCACACGGGCAGGTTTAAGTCGATCGTGGTAAACAGGATATCAATAATAATGTAGTTTGAGACGCCTACATTAACTTTTGGAACGGTATACTTGGTGGTATCCTCTACAGACTATAGTGGGCTAAATGATAAACCACTCGATGGCTTGGCTAGCAGCGGTAAAGAAGCTCACAGATACGTTGGCTTTGAGAAGCCTATGGGAATCTTCGATTGTACCCTCTACAATCAAGAGGGCTCATGCCCGGAGCTTAGGGAGCCCCCACTACATAAAGGGCTTGGATGGGGGAGATAGGATTCTCTACAAAACGAAGAATACACCATCAGTACTCTGCCAGGTCGAAGAGAAACCATCCTAAGAGTATGCTTTGGGTACACCAACCAAACTAAACCAAAAAAAAACGCAGAGTCATTCAGAACACACACCTATCCGGGAGACGGTAACGCTTTGATCGTGCTCGAATGTTACCGTCCTGGAGTCTATATTGATAACAATTCCTGCAACTCCGAGAGTATCCTTCAGACGTTCGATCTCTGCTCTCTGTCTCTCCGGCTGGTAAATGCCTCCAACTTGAAAGGTAGTTCTCTGCGACATTTCTGCGATATCGGACAGATTCCCTAATTTCTAAGTTACAAAATGCAGTAATGGTATGGTTGGAAAGCATCCAAATATTATTGCTATTTTGCTTCTCTTGAGTTGATGCTTGTACTACAAGAAATTGGGGACTTAGAGATGAGCCTGAATTTATAATTCAGAGTCAAACTAATCTAACAATTTCGATAGAAGATTTTTCACAAACCGGAGCGACACGGCAGCACTTAACACAATCTGATATAAAAATTCAGATGTCACCTTTGGTGCTAGATTGACGGGGATGAAAGTGAATAAATTGGATTTAAAATAACTAATTAAGAAGACGGATTGCTCGTTGAATAACGACGCTCATTATTAGACGCTTAACGCTGGCAGAGTCCACTGTATCGAATCCAAATAAAATAGTAAACGGAGTCGCTAAAATATCGTAATTGTACGCATTTAGATAATTAAATCCGTCTTGGAAGAACAGTTAGTACAAGACCTGACATGATATCAAACTTTACGCTGCATTTCTTCTAGAATCAATCTTGTCTTGTGTAACGTGACACGCAATCTCAAAATTGATTAAAAACTACCCAGTCCTCACACGACCATATTTTAATGGTACTTGAAAGTAAAACAGTAGCGTTTACAAAGTGCGGTATTTGAGGAAACTAAACCTTCCTTTGATATGTGTAGAAATGATTTTTTTTCGACAGTTTTTAGATAGTATTTCAGAGGCAAAAACTATGGCGGGTTACCAATGTTTAGAGCTTGGAAATTTAGCAGACAATAAATTTTGTGAGCTTTTGTTTCTTCAAAACAGACAAATATATTTTATCGTGGACTTATTCCCGTTCTCGGGAATTATTTTTCATTCTTACTGTCCTAGGTTTACAAACGTAGTTGGCTCCAGCAACCAATAAGAGCAATGTGAGTAAATTTGAGAAGTGTATGCAAAACAAATGAAATAGTAAATGCACTACATAAAATATCATAATTCTACACTTTATTTCGGCAATTAAATCCTTCTTTGAAAATCACTACACGAGCTAGTATGATATTATATTGTACGCTGAATCAATTTTCTATCAAAAGTCCCAAAAATGGTATTTCACTGGCAAAAACTATGCCAGGCTGTAAATGTTTAGAGCTTGAAAATTTAGTAGAAAGTAAATTTTGTGAGCATTTTTTACTTCAAAATATAAAAAATGTATATTTTATAATATTGGTTGCCTGGACACCTGGAGAAGAGAGATTTACGGGATTCGTATCTATCTATCTGTGCTGGAGAAAGCATAAATTGTGGGATTCGTCCTAATCCGTGCCTTCTAATTAAGGCTCTTGTATCTCTTTATAAGCAGAGGCATTGTAATCTCCAAAACACAACTATGAATAATAATCTCTCTCCCTTCTCCATGGATGTAGGCTACGGCCGAACCACATACATCTTTGTGTTCTGATTTGTTTCTTTATGGTATCAGAGCAGGGTCCTTGTCTGATTTCGTCACAGGAGATCTGTTTTTTTTCTTGGCCGCGCAATTCACCATCAGTTTTTTGTTGGCTATCAGTCTTTTTGATCGAGTTTATCTTGTTCGATTCACCCATTTCTTGTTCCTGCTGGTTTCTTGCCTTTTTTCAGCGTGTAACCTGTTTCCAGAATTCCGCGATCTTGATGTTGGGAGCAATTGATCTTCCATATTCTGCGGGGTTGTGAGACTCTTATTTGTGCGACAGTAAGGAAGGAATCTCTGATTTGTGTGGCAGGCGACAGTAAGGAAGGAATTCGTAAAGTGGGTATCTTTATTTTGGAGAAACGAGGTCAGATCTGTTGGTGGGTATTGTCAAGGGACTGAGAATGAAGAGCTTTGGGTGCGACAGACTTTGAGGCTTCTGCGGTTGTGAAAAAAGAAGCGACTCTGCTAGACAAGCTACCGTGTGAAATCTGTTAAGCTACGCCCGCGCGAGTTCTTCTCTGCTCTTCTCTACCCTGTTCAAAAACCACGTCTGCCCTACTGGTTCGTGTGGAGACCTTCCTTGTAAGTGTTTTTTTGTGGCTTCTTCCTTGTTATTTATTATGGCTGAGTTCGATTCGAATCCTGGTTGGAGACTTTCACCAGTTCTGTTAAATGGTATCAATTATGTAGCATGGTCTAGAGCTGTTACTTTGTCACTTGGTGGCAAGAAAAAATTTGGTTTCGTTAATGGTGATAAAAAATGTCCTCAAACTACTGAATCGGGATATGAGGATTGGATATCCAATGATCAGCTTGTTCGATCATGGTTACTCAATTCAATGGAAACTCATATTGCCGAAATTTTCACTTTTTCTAATTCAGCAAAAGAACTGTGGGATTCAATCGCTGAATTATATGGGAACCAAAATAATGCTGCCCGTATTTTTGAACTCACTCTTGAAATAGCTTCAGCCCAACAAGGTGAGAAAACCTTTAGTGAACACCTTGGGAATCTAAAAAAATTGTGGGACGAATTGAACCTGTATCGTCCACATACCACTGATGCCCAAACTCTTTTGAAACGAGCTGAGGAAGATAAAATTTTCTCACTTCTTCATAGTCTGAAGCCTGAGTATGAATACATAAGGCGCAATCTTCTGATGGATGCCACATTACCCACTCTTGTTGGTGTTTGTGCTATTATTCAGCGAGAGGAAACTCGAAGAAAGACTATGAGCTCAGAATCCAAAACTTCAACGGAGAAGATTGAATCTAATGTCCTTTTGGCTGAAAAGGATGATAAAAGAAAGCCTCACTTTTCTGACAAAAACAGGAATGTTTCTCGCTACAAGGGTAAGAAGGAACTCTATCAATGTGATCACTGCAAGAAAACTGGGCATACCAAGGATCGCTGCTGGGAATTACATCCTCATCTCAAATCTGAATATAAGGGTCGGAAGGATCATGCTGCTGTAGCCGAGACTTCTTTTTCAATCAATCAGTTGGGTCATCTTCTTCAACAACTCAGTAAGACTGTCTCTTCTGGCAACAGTCCGTCCACTTCCTCTCACGTGTCAGGTAATCTTCATGCTTATCTTACTTCCAATTCCAAAATTAATTCCTGGATTATTGATTCCGGAGCTATAGATCATATGGCCAATAGTCCTTCTTCGGCAACCAATTTTATTCTAAAAACGGATAAGCATGATATCTCTGTTGCTAATGGAACTACTGTTTCAGCCTTAGGAAGTGGTAAAATTAGTTTCTTTTCTCATAATGCTCCTTCTGATGCTCTGGTTGTTCCATCCTTCCCTGTTCAACTTATGTCTGTTGGAAAAATTACTAATTCTTTAAATTGTGATGTCATATTTTCTCCAACATCTGTCATCTTTCAGGATCGAAAGTCGAAGAAGACGATTGGTAAAGGAACATACTCACATGGACTTTATTTTCTAAACTCCCTCAATAAGGCATATCATGCCAGTGGTGTAATTGAAAGTCACACTTTACATAAACAGCTTGGACATCCATCCAACCGTATCTTGTCAAAACTTTGTCCTTCTGCTTCTGTTGATTCTGATGTCTGTGATGTTTGTCAGTTTTCTAAACAAACGCGTTTACCTTTTGTCAATTCATCTTCTATGTCTACTGAGTTGTTTGAATTAGTTCACTCCGACTTATGGGGACCTGCGCCTATTGATTCTTATGATGGATATAAATATTTTGTGTTGTTCATTGATGATTTTTCTCGTGCTACCTGGTTATACTTGTTAAAATCAAAAACTGAAGTGACTTCTGTTTTCAAAGATTTTCATACTATGGTGCTTAATCAGTTTGGTGCTAAAATAAAAACTTTTAGGTCTGATAATGGTACCGAATATGTTAAAGGATCTTTTTCAGAATATCTTCAAAGCCAAGGCATTATTCATCAAACAAGTTGTGTCGGAACTCCACAACAAAATGGGGTGGCCGAAAGAAAGAATCGACACATCCTTGAAACCGCACGGGCCCTTATGTTTCAAACAAAGGTCCCAAAACAATATTGGTCTCATGGTGTATTGACCGCTGCATATTTGATCAACCGTCTTCCCAGCCGTGTTATTAAGTTCAAGTCACCATTGGAAATACTCAAAAATAGGACACCTGACATCTCACACTTGAGGGTATTTGGATGTGTCTGTTATGTGCACCTGCAAGCAATACACAGAGATAAGTTAGAAGCTCGTTCTACTCGGTGTGTATTTTTTGGGTATTCTTCCACTAAGAAAGGGTACATATGTTATGATCCTGTCACTCGTAAAATTGTTGTTTCACGTGATGTCCATTTTGTGGAGTCTGAATCTTTTTTTCAAGCT
This sequence comes from Sequoia sempervirens, assembly GCA_007258455.2. NCBI lineage: Eukaryota > Viridiplantae > Streptophyta > Pinopsida > Cupressales > Cupressaceae > Sequoia > Sequoia sempervirens. The sequence goes on along the minus strand of VDFB02016493.1, from coordinate 13,674 downwards.
TGTGTTGAATCTGGGAGTCGATCACAGGGGGAGTCTGTGTCTCACCCGGTTCCGCTTCCTACCATTACCAATGAGGATGTTGTTCCTGATCACGATGCAGAAGTTCCTGAAGCAACACCAATCCCCACATCTCCTCAAGCTACTCGACGATCGAGTAGAGCAACTCGTCCTCCAGAGCGGATGAAAGATTTCTTCACTTATCATGCTACATCTTATCCTATACAGGATCACCTGTCTTATAATAATATTTCTCAGTCTCACCTAGCTTTCTTGAGTACCGTTGATCATAATCAAGAACCTAAGACTTTTAGAGAAGCTAACTCCATTGCAGTTTGGAGGAAGTCTATGCAAGACGAGCTACAAGCTCTTGATGACAATAACACATGGGAGATTGTTAAGCTACCTCCAGGAAGGAAAACTGTCGGATGTCGTTGGGTGTACAAAAATAAATACAATAGTGATGGTTCCTTAGAACGACATAAGGCCAGACTTGTTGCTAGAGGATTCACACAAACATATGGCGTAGATTACCAGGAAACTTTTGCGCCTGTTGCAAAGATGAACACATTCCGGGTCCTCATTTCCCTTGCCGTCAATCAAGACTGGAAATTGTTTCAAATGGATGTCAAAAATGCATTCTTGCACGGTGATCTTAAAGAAGAAGTTTACATGAGCATCCCACCTGGGCATCCGCAAGAGGCCAAGTTTGGTTTAGTGTGTAAATTAAAAAAGGCAATCTACGGGCTTAAACAATCTCCACGGGCCTGGTATGCTAAGCTTAGTTCTGTCCTTATGTTGAATGGGCTAAAACGAAGTAATGCAGATCCTTCTCTGTTTGTTAAAAGGAGTAACTCTGGTATTGTTGTTGTGCTGATTTATGTTGATGATATAGTCATTACTGGTGATGATCAAAATGCAATTTCTAAGCTAAAAATTCTGCTACACAATAGATTTTCCATTAAAGATTTGGGAACTTTGAAGTACTTTCTAGGATTAGAAGTTGCCTACTCAAAAAATGGCATCTTTCTTAATCAACGAAAGTATGTGTTGGATTTGTTACAAGAAACTGGTAAATTTGGAATCAAACCATCAGATACGCCAATGGATAGCGGAGGAAAATTGGATGATACTGGTGCATTGTTGCCTGATATTGGTCAGTTTCAAAGGTTGGTCGGTAGGTTAATCTATTTAACCATTACTCGACCTGACCTTTCTTATGCAGTGAGTTTGGTAAGTCATTTCATGCATGCTCCCAAGGCTCAACATATGCAGGCCGTCACCAGAATTTTACAGTATCTGAAAGGGTCCCCAGGCAGAGGTATATGGATGCGTAAGACTGGTCATAATTCTATTACTGCCTATACTGATGCTGATTGGGCAGGATCTCCATTGATCGAAGGTCTACAACTAGATATTGTACCTTTGTTGGAGGTAACTTGGTCACATGGAAAAGTAAAAAATAGAGTGTTGTTGCTCGTTCAAGTGCTGAAGCAGAATATAGAGCAATGGCATCAACTACCAGTGAAATTATATGGCTTCGAGCTCTGTTGCAGGACCTTGGTTATGGTTCATCTCTACCAACTCAATTATTCTGTGATAATCAGGCTGCTATGCATATCGCTTCAAATCCAGTGTTTCATGAGCGCACTAAACATATTGAAGTTGACTGCCATTTTGTTCGAGAGAATGTGCAAGCCAATGTCATCCGCACAACCTTTGTCCCTACAACTCAGCAATTGGCGGATATATTTACAAAAGGTCTTCCAGCTCTCAAGTTTCAAGAAGTATTGTCCAAGTTGGGCTCTATTGACATTTTCGCACCAACTTGAGGGGGAGTGTTGGAGAAGAGAGATTTACGGGATTTGTATCTATCTATCTGTGCTGGAGAAAGCATAAATTGTGGGATTCGTCCTAATCCGTGCCTTCTAATTAAGGCTGTTGTATCTCTTTATAAGCAGAGCGTTGTAATCTCCAAAACACAACTATGAATAATAATCTCTCTCCCTTCTCCGTGGATGTAGGCTACGGCCGAACCACATACATCTTTGTGTTCTGATTTGTTTCTTTACAACCTATAACGAATCGAAGAGTATGGAACGGATTATGGGGTCCAATACTAGACGACAAGGGTGAAGTAGGTGTATATTCAAAGTTACATCCGATGGAAATAATTGCCCAACATGAGTGGGGCCTTATCTTTTTCTTTGTGGAATCTGATGTAAGATAATAAAATTGCTTGATCTGTGGTATAAGGTCTTTGATCTGGGAGATAGGATACGAGCAACCAATATGAATGGGATCTGTCCTTTTAAAACAAATTTTGTAGAATCTCGTGTGTATATATATATATATTTTTGTTAAATATAAAATTATAAGTAATTGAATAATTAATTAAATTAAAATATTAAAATAAAAGAAAGAATTTTAGACAATGTAGACACAATAGAATTTATGTGTTCATATATATAGCAAATAAAATTATTTCAATATTAAATGAAATAATTCTTAAGTAAATAAAATAGCTTTAAATTGATATCTTGAGATTTTTCAAATAGATGTATTTAAGATATATATACTAGTTTGCTTTCATTTTTATTATTTTATATAGAAATTTTAATTATTTTTTAAATAGTACAAGTATATATAGATTATTGTATTTATTTGTGAGTTATTTTATCTTATTTCAAAATTATTATTTTTATATACATAGACACATTCATAGTTTGAGTTTCTTTCATCTTATTTTTATCATTAATATATTTTTTAAATTATTCTTATATTAAAAAATAAATAATGATATTTTTCATAGCATAGTGTGATGGTTAAATCATACCATTATTCTTGTAGCCATCAAATTTCAACTCTTGTGATTGCAAGGTTTGAACATTGGCAATAAATCTATTTTCATTCATGGAAGTGACTTCATGCTCCAAACCTTTGTTTTGAGAGTGAAAAAATCTTAGGTTTTTTGAAAGTGAAAAACATTTCACTTTCCCATCAAAAGATTCTCTACAAAATAAAGAATACAATATCAATACTCTACTAGGAAAATATCTTTGGTGTTTTGAAAGTCAAGAATCTTTGAAAATAATTAGTTTAGATACATTATCCTTTTGCTCTATATTCTCTATAATTTTTTACATAAATTTAATGGTTGAGCATGTCTTTGTTTATGTTCTACTATTACATTATCTTTTATAATCTTAATGTTTTAAAAATGTGTAGAGCAACTTGCATCTTTTTATCAAAAGTCAACAAGATACATGAAAATATGAATAAAATCAATAGGAAAAATAATAGATCTAAAAAATTTAGACACCCTACTCTAGATGTCACAATATAAGCAATCCTCAATTGGGTTGTCTCTTATTTATGTAATATAAAAATCAAGATTGGAAAGAGAACACATTATCCTAGGCTCAATATAATATCATCATTTTCAATCTATGTCTTATTTTAAATTGAACAATGAGCTACTTAAATATTCAATAAGATAAAAACCATATATTTGTCAACTTGCATTTATTTCATGAAGATTCAACTAGTAAAAAAAAAAATGCATCAAAGGTTTTCAATTCTAAAAGTTTTTTTTTTATATACTACAAAGGCATCCCCACGACCCAGCCCAATGGCCCAACAACCCTTACCTTGGGCACTTGAGGTGAGCTAGAGCGAGACTAGTCCCCTATGGGTGAGATCTCATGCCCGCAAAAAGTCCCACCTCTTAAACCAGGGAGTGGAGTCAAACCCGAGACCAATGAGGAGCAAACTGACTGCCCAAGCCAAACCTTTGACATGTAAGAAATGCAATTTAAAAAATATAATATTCATTGACTATTTTATTTGAATTTTGTTGTGTTTAAATTGAAAAATCCAAAATAATTGTTGCCTATAAGTTGATAAATATAACTTGATTTTAGTTGAAAAGGTCAACTAAACAAAAAATTTAATAGAACACTTGTTTTTTTATTAAAAACACATATTTTTTTATCATCCGCCACCTAATCAATCAATAAAAAATTAAAGGATTTCAATTTTTTTGTTATCTGTCTCAAAATTCTTAAATAATTATTGGCTAACTTGAAAAAATCGAATAGATTTTTCTTGATAAATGATTAACTAAAGAAAAAAAACTTTGTAAGCTAAAGAAAACAAGGATTCTATTCACTTATTTTTTAGTCTCAATATTCTTAAATAGTTATTGACTAAACTTAAAAAGGAAAAAAATATATTGTTGCTAAATGTTCAACTATATCAACAAATTAAAATAGTACTTATTTTTTAGGTTGGAAATATACTAGGTTTTTTTCATTTTATGTATTTCATGAACACTCAATAATTAATGAAAAAAAAATTGAAGGATTTTCCATCACAAGGAGTCTTAAACAATTGTTGTATGTTAGAAAATTGATCTATTATTTGTGGATAAAAATCAAGTAAACCAAAAACACAATACTTCATTTTTAGGTTACCCTAAATTTCATTCATTAATCACCACATAATGAATGAATAAAATACAACATAAAGATATTTTTTTAAAATTATCTTGCTAGTTTGAAATTCTACATAATTGGTGACTATGTTCAAAACCCCAACTTGATTTATCTTGATAAATAATCAAGCAAACAAAAAAAAAATCAAACAATAATTCTTTTGTTTGTTAAAATATTTCATTTCATTTGTCCACCACAATCTAATCAATGAAAAAAAAGAAAGCATCTTATTTTTTCCAAGTAAGGATCCTACATAGTTGAAAACTAATTTCAAAAGAATGACCTATTTTTTTAATAAACTATTAAATAGATTAATAAACTTGAAAATAATACCTCTTGTATTATTTTCACCAACCATCACCAAATAAATGAAACAAAAAATATTGAAGGATTTTTATTTTTATTTTCCAAGCTATAAATCTTATATAATTTTTTTACTAAGTTTAAAATCTCACCAAATTTTGTTGGTAAATTATCAACAAAATAAAAATCTTACAAAAATATTTATTTTGCAATGTTTTTTTAAACATGTGTGTTTCATCAACCACCACCTAATTAATGAACAAAAAATAACATCAAAGACTTTGAATTATTTTTCTTTTTCAAATTAGAAATTCTACAAAAAATTCATCTTAGTTCAAAATTCCAATCTAATTTATGTTGATAACCAATTAAGTAAATAACACAAGCAATCAAGATACACACTGACACTATTTATTGTTAACAATTGATAAATTCCTAGACACTTGAGAAAATGATTGGCCCTAAGTGCACATGCTATTACATAGAGTGTATGTGCCATAGGGAGTGTGCAGATGTTAATACATAGAGTATCTCTATTGATCAAGAAATAGTAAGAGTTTTTAAAAATTAAAAATGTTCAAGAAAAATTTGAAATGTTATGATAGGTTTTCATATTCTACAAACTAATACAAAAATGCTAAAGTGTGTTGTTAGATTTTTGAGACCCTGAATCATTGAAGAGTATTCTTGCACCACCACAAATTGTGTGTGCACCACAATGAGAATTATATGTGTGAATGAACAATTAGTTATAATCTATAAATCTAAGTTGAGTACATGGATTTAAATTTATCAATTTTAACCTCTATGAATTACTTGCCTTGATGTATATCACTTGCAGTAATTGAGTGGCAATATTTAGGAACACCTTTATGCTATTTGTTATGTAAGGGTTCTCCCTTGGTCAAACCCTTAAGATACAAACTTGAAGACTTTTGAGAGCAATCAATTACGTAGAATATGCTAGTTTAAATGTTGATGTAAGCATATTATGTAGAATCAAAGTTCTAGTAATGCTCTTTGAATTATTATCTAAGTAGAAATTAGATATAGTTGATGATTTTTATATATTTTTGAAGTAAATTAGGAAGAAGCAAGTGAAACATTTTATGCTTCAAATCAGCACATAACAACCATTTAGAAGGTTTGGGTTGATTCCGAAGACTTTTTTAAGTAAAAAAATTCTGTCAAATGACAAATAGTTCAAATCAAGACAACTATAAAAGAAGCCAAATAACTATATTTTTATTTTAAAAAATATATTATTAATTAAATTGGCCAAACTTTATTTTATTAAACTTTTAAATTGAATTGTTATGCAAGGAATAAGCTTTTAAAATTTCCATACGACCGAGAGTGAGAGAGGTCCAATAATAGCTAGATAAACGTCAATATGGATGTAACTTCTGAACAATCAAATTGTACGTTAAATTAACATTAATAATTCTACATTGTCAACTGGAAGGGAATCTGACTGCCTGTAGGCGTCTCACGAGCAATGAGAAAGAGAAAAATGTTTTTGACTTAGATTGAAGTTGTGACAAAGCTCCATGACTGCCACGCATCTGATGAAGGTAGTTATCAAGTTTTCTAAGACAGCTGTAAATACAATGGTAGTAAATAATAGCTTTTTATCAATGAATGGCTTCAAGCTGTAAATATCGGAAATTCAGAGTTGAAAGTTTGAGAAATAAAGAATAAGAAAAAAGAGACCGTAAAATTCTACAGAGAAATCTATATAGCCTATCGTTGGAAAACATCCAATGTTACATGCATAAGCGCAGTTTTCTCGATCGTGAGAGGGCCATAGGAGGATCCGCTTACCGTCAGATGAAGCTTTTGAGTCAAACCACTTTGTACAACCCAAAACTATACGACGTAATTGTTGTGATTAAAATATAAGATATTCACATTTATTAACTCATTTTTAATAAGAGGTTGAAGCTTACTGCAACTTTCTTCTGGGTAAGAAGGGTGGAAGCTTCGTTGAACTTTCTGTAAGCCGGGTTTCCTTCTCAAACTTCCTCGTAGTCTTTACGAAGGAAGCTTCGTCGCAGCTTCCTTTGGCCGTCCGAGGACGAAGCTTCCTAGCAACTTCCTTTGGCCGTCCGAGAATTTTCTCGGGTTTATCTTAAATATACATTCATAAAGCGGATAATAAAAAGGCATCACGACTTTTTCCAAGTAAAAATTCCAACAAGTGGAGGAAATACTTGTAACTGCTCTACGATGGGGACCTACTTTTGGCGACGAGTTTATGGAGATTAGTGATCGTGTCCAGCTCACAAGGCATGGATTGCTGCTACGGCGTCGATACGTGGACACATGCAAATCGGAATAACTAGCAATTGCACCTTCGTGTGTAATGGGTACGCTGAAGATTTGTATCACAGAAATGTTAAGGTGGAAAGATACTATTGTCGGATTTGAGATCAATTGGAATCAAAATTTGATGAATTGGGAAACCAATATGAAGGGGGCTCTGAATTTTCAAAGCACTTAGATAACCTACACAATTGAGAATATCTACAAGCAAGTTCAGTGGACAGAAATGTACATGACCAACCTTGTCATATATAGTGAGGGGATGCTTAACTGCGTGCATGCAGAAATTATCATGCAATGGAATTTTAAAAAGACCATATGCTGACCATGGGCAGCTTGCAAATTATAATGTTAAAAGCATGATAAACATCTTTTTCAGTTGAGAAAACTAAGAAAACAAAATTGCATCAATATTCAGTATTCAATATTCAGCGGAGAAGATGTTGGAGCATATCGATCAACCACATTTCCATCTTTATCCACCAGAAGCTTAGTGAAATTCCACAAAATATTGTCAGGCAAAAGGCCACCTTTGCTTGATTTGAAGAACTTATAAATAGGGCCTACATTGTCACGATTGCCCTCAACCTACATCATAGAACTGCAATATAAATACTGAAAACCCAATAAGCATACTAGATAAGCTAGTTTTTACAAGATTGTTTCTTATATGACAGATGAATTCACATCAATAACAAAAAAAGGTAACCATGAAAATAACAAAATAGGAGTGATATGCTGACCTTGTCAAATATTGGGAATTCTGGTTTAAAAAGAGTACATGCCACTTCTGCAATCTGCTGCATTGTCACCTGTTTCCGGTCCAGCAAACTGATTGCATAGGAAGGCTAGTATTTCTAGTCCTGCAAAAGTTGACCAAGAAGCTGTATATTGTTAAAAAATAATATGATGAGAAATCAATAACTAATAAGCTGTAGATTCCATTTTCTTCTCAAGACAAAGAAATTCCATTTTCTTCTACAAGTTAAAATTCATCCATGAAAGTTCATTTCTAAAATGATAAAAACAGTGAGTTCAATGTTTCAAATGGCTTCATATTTCCCAGCCTTCTTCAATGATGTAGTTATTACGAAATCAAGATGCCCTGGAATGAAGCATCAATCTACAATAATTTGAAATGGCCTTAACGAACTACGTCAGGAGATACAAACGCCAGGCTAAAGAGCAAGAATGAATTTTTGGGATATTATCTCAACACATTTCAAAAGGCTAGATTACTGATAATCTATACAAATTGAACATAATCTTTGGAAAAGAAAGAGCTAAATTGTATTTCTTAGAATCTACCATCTTCTATCTATGTGCTTGATCAATTAATGAGAAAAACTGAAGCATCAAACATCGCTTATAAAATACTGCATTCAATGAACTTTCCCCACGTTAAGCTCAGGTTTGAACTGCAAAGGCTACATCCATCATCCATAAGTTACTAGAAGGGGTATTGAGGCCTAAACAAATGATAACAAAAACTCAAGATAAATTAGTCCTCTCACAAAAATGTCACTAAATTGAAGGATCCTATCAAGACCTATGAATGAAAAGTTGTACTACATCAAGCTTCCAGATCTGAATTATTTTGTGCAATCTTATAGCAATATTTACTACGACGATTGGTTGGAAGTGGAGAAAAGCAAGTTCGAACTATTTACATCCTTCTAGGATAGGTAACTATTTATCTAATACTAAAAATGCAAAATAATTTAGCTTCCCTTACCACATCAAAGTGACCATGAAATTCTACCCAAGGATAAGCATCCAGTCTCCATGGTCCCTATCCATATCTCTCAGTAACTATATTTAAATGATTATAATATATTAGCTAATTCATGTAATCATGTTCTCTATTTCAAGATGGAATTAGTATTACCCATCCCCATACAAATTTAGAATGTATGCATTACGTAAAACATCCCTAGAAAACTCAAGTAATCGATTCCATGGAGTGAGAATTCCATAACAACATCTTGCATAAACTAATCTGACTCTAAGACATATAATGGCCTTTGAAGATTATTACCCATTGAAGAGTGGTCAAAAGCCATATAACTAATGCAGAAAAGTAAATAAAACGTACAAACAAGGGGAAGTTAGTATATTCGTGGAGAATCACCTTACTCCTTGTACTTTGCATACAATTCATTCTATCTCCTTGCAATTAGAGGTAGTTAGTCCACTGCCAAAACAAAAATTAAAATCCATAGGTCATCCATACTTTAAAAATGGGACAATTACATAAACGATAAATGGAGGTGTGACAGTCACCCAAAAAAACCATCACCCAAACTGCCCACCAATGTTTTATATTCCTGTCACAAGCATTTTCAAAATGATTAAGTTTCTCTATTGACGAAATTAAGGGAAAAATTACCATTCAGAAGCAACATTGACGATAAGTAGAGCTTTCCCCTTGTAAATATTGAGATCCACATCATTAAGGATACGACTTTCACAAGCAACCACAAAACATGATAACAACTTTTAATGTAATGTGGAAACTGAAAGTACCTTGACCGGAAAATCATGGACATCAGATTTCCCTTCTGATGAACTTCCACCCATGGCACAAAAATAGGGATTAGAGGAAAATGGAGAGGACCCAAATCAGATTGGATATTGCCCGGGTGATTTTGAAGATCTACACAGTAACGAGAAAACACACTGAACAAAGATTTGTTCTAGAACAAAATTCCCAGAACAGGAAATGTTAGAAACAAAAAAAATTGCCCAAAAAAAGACAGAAATCTCGTTAATGGGTAACTCTGGAAGTTCATACCGACCACCTGAGCTTATCTGTAAAACTGAGCCAAAATTTTAAGCACAAGCTTCGTCTGAGCAAAAATGGCGACCTGGTCAAGAACAAAGAAAACCCCACAAAACTTGTATAATAAGCCCACAGTCATATGGTGAAGGGCTTAGCCACTTCTTCTTTAGCCCCTATTTTATTATGACTGTCATTTCCATGGCACTTCCCGAACATGAATTTCTTCAGCTTGGAGAACTTATTGTTGTTATTGGTACTCTTGGCTGGCTTGGCGGGAGCCCACCTCACCCAAGGTAAGCTGTATTGGAAAAATTTAAATGAAACCCCAGTGGGTAAAGGAACCGCTGTGCATTCCATGAGAAATTACAACATTTAAACAAAATATATTGATTGTGAGTTAAAGTTTGTTTTCAGCATGGAGTGAGGAATGTTTCAACTGCCTGAAAGTTGTTTTTCCCAGCATAAGATAGCTTTTCAGAGAACCAATCCCGTCATTTAACAGATAGCAACATAATTGTGTTAAAATGAAATAAAACACAACAAAAATGATCCTTACAAAAATTAAAATTCACGGAAACCATGGCAAGCGACTTACCTAAAAATTCTGCACAGATTGTATCGTGTTGTCGAAGATGTCTGTTATTAAAAATAGGAAAAGCTTGCAAAAAAGGTATGAAACCCTACCACAACATAAATTTATTTAAATGATGAACCAAAACCAATCATTGTGAACCAAAACCTATCATCCTACAGCTGTCACTTCAATCTATTAACAGTAAGTGATATCTGAAAATATCAGGGTTTTAGGGCTTACTTGCTACGAGAACAAACAAGTTGCTACAACTCACCAATTTGGAGAAGCGAAAGGTCAATACCAGCATGAGGAAGAGTTTGGAGGAGAGAAAGGGGTGAAAACAAACAAGAAAAATGGCGAAAAAACCTGTAATCGATATTGAAACTATATCTCATGGCAAGATTTGGGGAAGGATCTCAGATTGCGTGTGCCTCAGTAGGTACTGACGAGTAGAATAAGACAGGCCTTACCAACACTAATGCAAGGTTCTGACAGCAACAGAACTCTGCACAGGCTTCAACGTCATAGGAACATAGAGAAAATGGATTAACGACCGAGATCAATTACATCGTAGTCCATTGTAATCTTCACCGTTGAGCGTCAAAAGGCATTGGAAAAGTTCAGCGTGGGGATGCCTTCGGCGTAATTAGAGTTGTTTTCTTTCTTAAAACTACATATTAGCAGTTGCATGCATAGGCATGCAACAATCAACCGATAGGGGCAGATGGCTATACAGGGGGAAGGAAGGAGGAAACCTTTTTTTTGAATGCAATCTGAAATATAAACAATCAATAATAGTTGCAATTGTTTGATTGAGTGGCAAAAGAGAAAGTGTGTTAATAAGCCAGTATGGAATAACGTGAGGTTAGTTCATATCTCACAGGCTATGAGTTTGAGATTTTCAACCATTTGCAGAAAATGAGAAATCGATCTTTGTGTTCCAACAAAGAAAATTATTAGTAGAAAATTGATTATGGAAATGTAAATTAAAACCACATTGAATGAATCTTATTAGTTAGAACGTACCCATTAATTTTAATTTTAAGGCAACAATCATTAATAACTTTCTTTTTATTAATATCTAATATTTAATAATTTTAGTTAGAATAGTTATTTAATAAATTAATTCTCAACAAATACAATTTTTTAATAAATTTATTCTTAAAAAATGACAAATTGAAAAATTAAATAAAATATAAATTTTTAAATATATATTTTTTTAACAACAATAATTTCTCTCCAAAATTTAAGGTATGAGATAATTTTATCTCTATTTTAGTTTTATATTTATTAGACCTAGATGCATATCTATATTTGATCTTTTTTGTCTGGGTTAATCAATCACTTGATTGATTATTATATAATTATGTGAAGATACATATGCATACAAATACATAGCAAAGTTGAAGTTGTGGATTAAATAATATTTATGAAATCTATGAAACATTAAACAATTCTCATTTTTTAAAGAGTTATTACCAATGCCTTTAATTATGAATATGCAATTAAAAAGTATTGGGTATGGCATATTTTTTGAAGAAAGAAAGATGTTTAATATTCAATACTTTTAGTGATTAGTATTTACTCCATAATTTTGGAAATAAATGCATTAGTATACATTTTATTTATGGGTTACTAGTAGTAAAATAAAATGGAGACAAGTAGAAAGGATTCAAAAGTAATTCATTACAAGGAAATTGAAAATAAAAATATCAGTTTTTTTATGAATTCCTTCATAGTTCTATTGAAGACTGAGTCACACCATCTTTGATCCAAAAAAAATAAACATACCTAATGAAAAGAAGAATGTGATGAGACAATACACATATTTTGCATTGTTAGAATAAATCAATAAAAGATATGGTTTATTTTGAGGTGACATGACCAAAGTCTTAAGTGCTTTCACAACACTTGCTATGACATGAGAAACATCTTACTATAGACTATGTTTGTCAAAGCCAAGTATATATAAGGATTTGTGTACATATGTATCTATGTAACAAGAAATCTATGCCATTAAAAGAAAAAGCACAAAACCCATGCTCGTTATCCTCCCTACCATTTTGGCATCATGGAGCCTCGTGGACTCTAGCCAAAACCTTGAGCAAGAAAAGTAGGAAATATCTATGGGAAATTTCATGGAGTTCCATAATACATCACACAATAACAAAGTTGTGGAAATTCTAGTGTTTTCATATCTGATCCATCATCTTGTAGTGTTTTCTCTATTGTGGTAACTTTGTAAAAAACAAGTATCATGATTTTTGAATGCTTTTGCATGGTTTAGCCTAGTTCCTACAAATAGAAGACAGGGGTATGTTAGTGGATGAGCAAGAAAAATCAGAAAGGAAGCATAAAAAGTGAGTAAGTATATGGGTAAAATCAATATAGAGAATCTAAAACTAAAAATAATTAGTAATATTTACAATTGCTTCACCAAATCTATATATTGAAAATGGAAGAGTTCCATACTTACATTGATGGTGTTTGACAAGCATGAGCAGCATTGGATCAAGTTGTTGGAGCATTAAAGAATTTGAAATGGAAAATTTACAATACACTAACTTTTTTGGATGTATATTTTATCTGTGCAAAATTATAAAGGAAATAATATAGATCTATAATAGAAGAGGTTAGCATTATTTTTTGTAAATAGAAGGAGATAAAATGAAACATTTTGAATACATGGTGGAATATATAGTACAATGTATAATAACTAAAAAGGCGTATCTAACTTCATAAACATATTTATCGGTATAGATTTTATTTTGCAAGTACTTATATTTGAATTGCATGGCTAAGATCTATATGCATAAATGTGTTTGCGAAGCATGGTAACATTTAATAACTAATAAATAGGAAGGAACAAATGTAGCCATGCATGAAATGAATACCAAGCCAACCATGACATTACAAATGGTTTAGTTAAATGGAGCAACATTGACCATTTTCATGTGCTTATAGGGATAAATAATGTGATGCCAACAAGAAATTGTTTGTCCTCTTAGAAGCACATGGAAATGGTGTGTGGTTGTCCTCTAGAATCATATAAAGTACAATATACAATGGTTTAGAAAGGGAGAATGTTAAATGGCAGTTTTTTTGTGAGAAGACAATGATACATTTGACTTCAAAAATATGGTATACTCTACCCATTCCATTTCTACATGTGTGTACAGTTATCTTTTCATCTTATT
>VDFB02016491.1:0-41301 GCA_007258455.2 Sequoia sempervirens | reverse complement strand
GTAAGGTTCATCATTAGCCATCGTTCTTCATTGAAAGAGTATCCATTTGTCACCCATTGCTGTTTTGTCGTCTAGTCTCGTCATGTCATTCTTGTTTGTGTTGTTTTGTTTGGGAATTAATTAATTTAGTTAAATGGTTATTTAATTAACGTATTTGATTTAATCTATTTTTTATTTAAATATTAGATTAAAATGAGCATGGCTATGGTTTAATTTGTTAAATTAGATTAAAAAAGTTATTTATTTAAAAGTGAATGTTAATTTTGTGTAAATAAATTTATTTAAATGCAATTTTTGAATTAATTGTGCAAATTGAATTTATGTGAAAAGTAGATATTTTGATGAGGTAGTTTTCAACAGTAAATAAATATTAGGGATCATGACTTGGAATTAGAAAATGTTATCTGGAGTAAGCATATAAATAGAACTGATTGATAAATTTAGATGGCATGCTGATTTTCAGTTAAGGTTGGTGATTTTGAATTAATTAGAAATGAATTAAGTAGTGGAAGTTAACTAACAGAGGGGAAATTGGTTTTATTCTTGGGGAAAATTTATTGCATTTGATGGTATGGGAATTGGAGATCAGGGGTTCTTGAAGGTTTCTTGGGGAAGTTTGGAGGTTTTGGGGATTTGGGGCTTTTCTGTTCTAACGTGGGATTCAAAGTACTGAAGCTGCTTCTGGATTTCAATTTTGAAAATACTTACAACTAAGTGAACAAAATTAGATTAGGTTCCTCTTGTAATTCTTGTTCTCGTTCTTATTTTGGAATTAAATGTTTGAATCTAAAGCTATTATTGAAATTCTCTATATTATAATAGCTCTCCTTGTGGATTGTTTTCATGTTTCCTTGAAAGCTTGTATGCTAGAGATTGAGAATATTTATCTTGCTATTGCTTGAAATTTCTTTTGGAAATTTTTAGTCTTTGAATTTCAGCACAAATTTATTAAAGGATAGGTACATAGACAATATGCCTGTAATTTTGGTCGTTGATTTCTCCTAAGACACTCGTGTAGATTTTCTCTCTCCTCATTTCCCTTCAGAATTTTCCATTGCTTTTGATCGATTGTCGGATTTAATCAATAGAATCATGGGGTTGAAGTGCTTTGAATTCCCTAGATTTGAAGGAAATTTCCTTAGCATACTTATTGTTATGATGATGCTTGGAAGATTGAAATTTATCTTTTAATACTTCATGGAGTAAGGAATTATCAATAGTCAAATCACCGTACTTAGTAAATTGATTGTTATTATACTGATTTACTTATATTAGCTACGGTAGCTTTATTCTCTTAGTTGTCTCACCCTTTTGCACGCATCGCCGCCCTAGTTGCTATCTATTAGAGGTGCCGTCGACTTTTGTAATCATAATAGGAAGTTTAACAATTTCAATAATCTCCTTGATTTTGTTGACAATTTGTCATAACTGCAACACTTGAACATAGAAGGGAGTAGACGTTTAAATAAGCTCGCTGATTCCATTTGCAACCTGTCACAACAACAACACTTAAACAAGGTAGGGTGTATAGATTTAAATAACCTCCCTGATTCTATTGGCATCTATCGCAGTTGCAACACTTGAAAATAGAATGTGGTAGAGGTTTAAATAATCTCCTTGATTCCAATGTCAACTTGTCATAGCTCAAGCACTTGATCATAATAAAAAAATAATAAAACACCTTATGCTTGCTTTTTCCTAAAAATCCTCCTTAATCTTGCCTGGAGTTTTATCTTTATTTTGATGAAACCTTAGTATGTAGATCGATTTCTTCTATGCATGGCATATTCTCCATTATGCATGCACAGTATCAAGCAATAATTTTGTATCCAACTTAAAATCAAGCACAAGATGTGGTGATCCATAGAGAATCAAGTACGCCTTAGATGCCATTAGGTAGCAGTTTGGTCAAACTTGTATCCTCTAATCCTTTTCCATGCATTGTGTTAAGAGATTCAGATTTTGTTTAATGCATTTGATCTCTGTTTATTATTTCCAGTTGAGTCTCCCTTGACTGATTTCAAAATGAGTTAAAATATGCATGTAATTGATGTCACTATAGTGGTTTATATTTATCTCCATTTAGTCTAATTGTGAGAGAACTAGGTGATCTATGAGTTATGGTTTAAGCTATTGTTACCTATTTTTCGCTACTAGCTCAAACGGGTAGAGCTGAATTGAATTCATCATTTATAGGTACAAAAATTTCCAAATTTTGCTTCTAAAATATTCATTGTTCATCATAAAGATCAGATTGTATTTGAATTATAGTTTTATTATGCAAGTAGTTGAAACAAAAAATTGGAAATTTGCATGATAATGCTTTTTATTCATTTTGTAAAAAGTGAAATCTCACAGAGGCCGCAAGAGTAACTAAATTTGATTATAATAATCAAATAATGAATACAAAATTCAATGAAAGCTATGCTACTAAAGATAACGTAAACAAAAGGAGAGAAGCAATTCATCATTGCTTGTGATGATGAATCACTTTCGCTTGATGTCTTTAGTTGTTGCATCTCCAAGTTGCAGCCTCGATTCCATGCTCCATGAACCCGCAAGATTGTAAAAAGAAATGATGTTAGAGATTTACTCTAAGCAATGATGAATTGCATTCTACTTTATGCCTAAGCTACCAATAGGAATGTAATTTACATTCAATTAGGCATTCACCAGATGATTGAGTTACAAAGGGTGATAATCAAGGAACATGAAATTCAATGGAATCTTTCAACTTCGATTATTTTTGCTAACTTGTTTGTTTCAATGTGCAGGAACAGGTTCATTATGTTCATGATTATTTTCATCAGATATGTGGAGAAAAATGGGCTCCCACAAGGGTCGAGCCCAACATATCAAGAAGATTTTTCTCTCATTCAACGTTCATATATGAGAGTCATCAAGCATCAAAGAAATAGTCATCATCTAGGACTATCATGAAGCAGTATAATAGCTTGGTAAAAACAGATTAAGCAATTATCTTTTTGCTCATCATTCAAAGGGACAATCAAAGAAATATATTGAGAGATCATTAATTTGATTCATCATCTCTTGTTTCAGCTCTGCCTTTCATTTATATTCACATTTTGATGAGGCATTGAGCCCCTTTATACTGAAGGGAAAATGAAGCACTCAAACAATCAATTTGTTTCTTACAACTATAAAGCAAAAAACAAGCATTCATTCATGAGAATTTCATAATCAAGGACAGTCATGAACAAGACTGCTGCTACAAAACTAGTAAAAGTGAATGGGCATACATGTTCCAAAGTGCCAAATGATAGTAACCAGATCCCAAAAGAAATAGATGAACATTCAGTGAAAAGAAGAATATCAAGCATTGAGCTGCTACAAGAAGCTTTCAAATTGACTAATACAGTTTTATCAATAGGGCAACAAACAAACAAAGGTGATATCTTGGCTATGAAGTATGTCATATAAGTAACCAACATCGTTTTTCTAAGGGACCCAACATTACTTCAAAATGGACTAATGGAGACTCAGCCTGTACATTCAAGATAATGTAATGACATTAAATCAAAAATCATTAACAAATATTGAGAGAAGCCATAGTTCTTACAATATGGAATTGATATTAGAGTATCTATTCAAACTAGCACCAACAGAAAAGAGGTAAAGTTGGGACCGTTATTACAGTGGTATGCAAGATGCAAAAGGATTGTAACATGAAGGGGCAGTTTCAAAACCTTATGCAAAGCCTTTGTTACATTGAATGAAATAACCAAAGATAATAGTCATATGTGTGTTGAAAAGAGGAGTCTTCAAGTTTATATCTGCCCAATGACATTCTATAGAGTGGATTAAGATTTGAGGCTTTCATAAGGAAAGAAGATTCTCATAAAAGGTAGTGACTGTCATTTGAGTTTGAGCAGTACTAGAGACCCATGGATGATAGGGTTATAATGAGAGCTACAAACTATTTCAAAAAAAAGAATGCAACAAACCTTAAAGTTTAAAGACAACTATATGGAACTTGTTTATGAGAAAAAATGTAGCAATGCAGTCCTCAAGTATGGAGTCACAGGGAAATGTAAAAAACCATCAAAATACAAAGGTGAAGTGCCCTCATAGCCATTGACAACCGTGGACAAGATATGAGAGCAACATGAAAAGTCAAAGAGGTTGTGGCATGTACATGTCGAAGTCATAATACAAAGAGCCAAGATTAAAGATAAAAGCTTCAAGAATTCATTATGGTGACCTCAGAGTGGGGAATATACATAGAAAAAAGATATCAGATAGATACTTAGCCGTGACCATTCATAATAAAGGTTTACAAAAGCAAAGAACCCTCAAAACTGGAACCCATTATGGGGGTTTTCTTTTATTTTTTAGAAATCTCTTAATAAACAAAAACAACTATGTGGGTATTGAAAGGAACAAATAGATTCATTACTTTCCCTCACATCAAGCTCAAGTCTACCTAATATCTTATCAATTGGAAACAATAGAGTACAAAGTTCAAATGGTGGAGAGCTTACCCAAAATCTTCATTGATTTATGCATAGAATTCTATTCAAATCTGCCATGATATCTTTCATGAAATCCTCATACAAATCCAAGTTGTACAATGAAGTCACCAGAAGCACAAAGAATCCATGGTGGCCCAGAGCAATTGAAGAACAATAAAATTATAAGAGAAAAGATATGTTAGATATGTTTAACATATATGCTATAGTTGTAGCTTTGAGTCAAAAAAGTCAACAATGTTTCCATATTTTGTCCCAAAACAACTTACAGTTGCATTTACCTGTGAAAGTCTCAAGGAAATCTCCTAAAGATGTAGTAGAATGGCAAAATAACAACATCATGGTCACAACCCATATTTGAAACCCTACCCAGCAGTGGTGGCCAACTTCTTCATGAAGCTTCTCATCGAAGTCAAGTGCAAGTGAAACAATTTTTAGGGTTCAATGCCTTTATGAAAAGCCTACAATGATGAGTTGATTTTTGATTCTTTTAATCATTTCATTCTTTACCATGGTCTTGAATCTTAAGGTCAATCGACCTAGTGATTTAAGGAATCCTGTGAGATCACCCAAGTCAAAAAAGAAAAATCACTAAGGTCAAAATAACATTTGAAAAAAAATGTGTATATTGCATGAGGAGGTCGACAAGCATGGAGAAGACTTTTGAGTCTACTTGACTTGTAATTAGTAAAGTGAGAGTTTGGAGCACTATTATGGAGAGTGATAAGGAGATGCATGCATGCATAGTTTATTATTTTATTATTTTTCTCCTTTTATGTCTCATTGTAAAGTTTTTCAAACTTTATTAAAGTAGTATTATTTATTGTTTTAGTAATTTTTGAAATAACTATTGTAAAAAGGGGAAAATACTTAAAATTTTATTTTTTTCTCACATGCATGTGAGATAGAGAGATCACATGATTTCTTTATTTTTGACTTTTAGTCAAATTAGTGAGGTTTTCTCTTAGTTCAACATCAGTTCATGAGGTATTTTGGACAGGCACATGGAGAGATGGAGATTTCTAGACACAAAGTGCAGTTTGCTTCAGTTTTGAGTCATTTTTATGAGGATTTTGTTTTTTACTTGTGAGAGCATATGGTGGAGATATTTTTGACTTCAAATCTCTTTCAGTGCTATTTTTATGCATTTTGGAGCCAGTTTGAGTTACAGATCAGTTGTACACATTGTGACTATGAGTTTGAGACCAAGTTCACTCATTTTTGCATGAGTTTGAGCTTTTATTTTGGAGATATTTTGTTTTGCTCAAGATTTGCCTTGGAGTTATCATTTTTACACTGAAATTGACTTTTAGTTTCATTTTCATGCACTTTGGAGTGCACTTTCATTGCATATATTTGAAAAAGTTTATCTTTTTCCTCTAGTTCTTATTTTTCAGCCTTTGCACTCTGCAAAGTGAATTATCATGTAACTCAACTTTATTTACAGATTAATACAACAATATGTTTACAGGTTTACTTGTGTCTTTTTGCGAAGATTCCTTCAATTGCAGTGAAATCAAAAGTCTACCCTGTCATTTAATTGTCTTTATGAATGATTTGATGAAATTTTATTGTGTTTAAATATCATAACCTTTAAAATATTTGTCTCATTTATATTTGCATGCATTCAAATAGTAAAAATCACAGGTCTAATTTTGTGTAAATGAATATTATTCTTCTTTGTTGTGAAAACCCTATTTTCCTTCAAAGGTGATTTATTCAAGCCTTCCTTAGAATCAATTTTGTGGTCGAACTATTAAAATCGACTTGTGTGGATGGTTTTTCTGAAATTTATTATGAGTCACAGTTGTAGATCATTATCAATTAGGTGCATCACCTTCATTTTACAGTTTTACATGCATTTAACAATAGTTCTATCATTTTTCCAGCAAGTTACCAGTTATTAATTTAAGAATCATATAGGAAGCCAGCCTAGAATTTGGAGGTTCATCTCATTATAGGTCACCCACAACCTGAGTTTGATCCAATGTTTCAACAAATTGCTGAATTTAATCATTCAAGCGTTCAGGTGCAATCTATTTGACAACAACTATATAAACTTATAGGTATCTAGCCGTATGTATTGTGAAATTATATTTTGACTTTGGCATG
This sequence comes from Sequoia sempervirens, assembly GCA_007258455.2. Classification (NCBI taxonomy): domain Eukaryota; kingdom Viridiplantae; phylum Streptophyta; class Pinopsida; order Cupressales; family Cupressaceae; genus Sequoia; species Sequoia sempervirens. The sequence continues at coordinate 34,699 of VDFB02016491.1, read as the reverse complement.
TTAAATTGATTTCCATTTGCATAGCGAAGTTAACTGAATGTTGAGGAATTGTATAGATATTGTGAGATTCTTTAGTTTAGGAATTGAAAAATCTATTTCTTTTAAAAAAATTGAATTAGTAATTATTTTGTTAAATTGAAAACAATAAATAAGATATTTTACTATATGTCAATGTATTATCTTTTACGAACCTTAATTTCACAAGGATTCAAAGATATATATATATATATATATATATATATATATATGTTGGAAGACAATAAATAGGAATTTTTAATTTGTCAAGTAATATGTTTATTTCACTTTGCGTTCATGATGTGTTGAAAGATTATTATATGGAAAATTCTATTTTTATTTGTCTATGGGATTTTAAAAGGGAACTTTTGGTGTTAGTTTGCTTTTGTGACTTTAAGAGGCTACAAAACTCTTGAATGATTTGTTTAATCTATTTGAGTCAAGAAGTTCATTTGATTTGAGTTATTGTGGAGTTAGCCATGCATGTTATAATCGTTTCCTATGGGAGAACTGGAAGTAAAATATCTTAATTCATGATTAAGTTATGAACATGATTTGGTTTGTGTATGATGGTTGTCCTCATTGTTGTTAGTTAGTTATGTTTCGTATATAGGAAGAGTGGCTTTCATTAGGGGCCGAAACCCTAAGAGGTTACCAGGGTAACCTATCTAAAGTAGTTAATTCAGTGAAAATCTAATTCAATGTACTAGGGGTTGGGTAGTGTTAAACATTAAATCAGATAATTAGTATGCCTCGCCTATCACCTTAGTGCTTGCATAGATTAAGGTTAGGTTGAGATGGTTTGGAATGACTTAGTCGTTCACCTTTTCCTCTCGAAAAGTGTTTCGGTTCCACATGAGTTCATTTAGGGGCCGAGAATCGGTAGAGATTGCCAGGGTAACTTAGGATGAGGGTCGGTAATCTCGGAAGATTCACCAGGGTAACCTAGAACAACTATGTGATGACACTCTTATCCTTATACATGTCTTGTGGTCTCTTGTGTTGAGTCACCTTCCATTTTTTTGTTGTCTCTGGGAGTTTGTTTGTGATCATGTGATTTAGATATTGTCATGTCATGATGTGACTGTCAGCCATGTGATGTTATGTTCAATTCTCTTATTTTTTTGATTGATTTGTGGACCTATCATTATCTCCTAGCAGGAAGGGGGTGGACCTTAGGGTACCATGCGGTTGGGAGGAACATGCTTTTTCCTCTGTTAGGTTCCCTTACAGGTGTTGTAGTATTTGGATGATATTGTTCTTGTGACAGGTTCTTGCTTCTGCATGGTTCATTAGGCTAGATGTTGAGTGTGCTTAGGAATGAGGTTGACAATTGTGTTGTGATCCACTTCTTTTTTGTCACACCATCTTGGTATGTTAGAGTGAACCTATTGTAATGTAACTATGATGTTATGATTTTTTTCATAATCTCTCTTAATGTACTTTGATGTAAATTGATTCTATTATGACTATGTGATGTGATCATTCAATATTATTGTAATTTATCCTTTTATTTTTGTATTGTGGGTTAGTAATGTGATGATACACTAGTTAATTGTTTAAGTAGTGTTGTCATGGAACCCTGAGAACGTATGTGTTTAAATACTTATGTTCTTATGTTGTAATCGAATGGTTTTTAAAAAGAAAAATAGTTCGGTTATTTTGTTATATTTGTGTGGTTCTCTGGGTTCCTTGGTGAGGCGTTATAGTGAAAGTTGTAAAGCAATCAAAAAGTCTAGATAAACACACACAATAAGTAATATAATAGTCGACATATATGGAAAAAAATATATTTAATATTCTAAAGTCACCAAAGCAATTAAATAGTCTATGCCATTTACAAAAAGGAATTGTTGACTTTAGGTTTGTAGCCTCGTCTTATAACCAAAGTTAGAGGACAACAACCAAAAATACCTTGCAGAGAAAAATTAAAATCGACAGCCTCCCAGCTAGCCAACAGCCCTCCCCTATCACAAGTATTTTGGTGGTCGTGGAAAAGGTGGCGGAGGTGGTTGACACATGCTAAGAAGCTATAGAACAACAGTCAACAATGCCTTGTAAAAAATAACATAAACTGTATAGTGTTGCAACCATCAACACAAAACAAAAGCCTTCAATGACACAATCATGATTTCAACAAAGACCTAGAAAATAATTTTTTGAACAGTGACCAATCAATAGATGCAAGAACATATATAGATAAGTTTAAATCTACACACATATGGTTGTTGCCTGGGAAAATCAAATAAACATCACTTGACACATCTTGTGATGACAACATTGCTTTATCTATGAACTACATATTTTGCCGGCAGGTGGAGGAATATGTTGCATTGAAAGCTCAGCTCAGTAATTGAGAACTTTAGATTATTTTCAGTTAGGCATTGCTTAGTGTAGAGCTGCACTTTCAACTGCACAATGTACATGGTCACCCACAACTATACTTCACAATGCAAGTACAAATATACACATATGTATGTATGTATGTATGCATGTTATATATGTATGTATGTATGTATATGGGTATGCGTAGGATCATCATGGAAAAAATAGGCCCTTAAGTGGCGAAAAATTCAAAAAAATCAAAGTCAGGAAACTTCACATAAAAAATGAATAAGTTATCTATATTATTTCAAAAATATGTAAGAATAGAATCTGTAGAAAATTGAATGTAGTTTCTAAACTACTAGGTTTTAAAATAAAATAAAAATCTATTTGGTGAAAATTTGAAATTTCAATGCAAGTGGTACTTAAATTTTAGGAAAAATAAGAAGTAGGTGTGTTTGACCACCCTAACCACAATAAAATGATAGTATTTTTATAATATTTTAGATATAAGTAGATGACTCATGTCCTCGATGTGATGCATTTTTTTTGTAATTTTTTTTGAGTAAATAATTAATTATGAATTTTTATTACAACTTTTAAAAAATATAAAAACTCGTATGCCTAACCACCTTAACTTGGTCAAAACTTTATGAAATTCAATTTTCTTTTTTTTAATCCTATAGTATGCAAAGCATAGAATGTGACACATGTTTTGAATTCAAAAAATGTGATACCATTTGAAAGCTATAGATGTTTTTCAATCAGCCTATCAATCAGGACTTTAGTTGTAATTCAAATTGAAAATGAGTAATAATTATTTATTAAATTCAAAGTAAAGCATAATTTATATTGGTGGAAAGCTGAGAATCTCCTTCAAAAACCCTTTTTGTTTCATCAATCTTTGGTAAAAAAAAAAGTTGTCAGCCACATGGGCCATCATATCACTTACATATTGCCACTTTTTGGCCCATCATGATCCTGCACATACCCATATGTATGTATGTATAGCTCTAAATGCAAAAATTCCTATAAGCAAGTCTATAATTATCACTGGATGTTGTATAGGAAATATTACAACAACAAGAAAGTTATATGCAATTGCACTAAAATGGAAGACACATAAATAGCTACACATAGACTACTCCCAAATAGCCAACAAACAAAAATGTGAAGGCCACATAAATACGTTAAATATAAATAAGTTAGACTATACAACAAAAATGCTGCAAATAAAAGAAAAACATGTTTGCATTTCACTCAATGCACATGGAAAACAACACAAGTTCCAACAACAAAAAATAAACAAGGAACAAACTTACGGGGTGTCTGATGGGTTTCGAGTAGCCTGGGGAGAGCTAGAGTCCACGAACATTGCTGGAGCTTCTCTTTGAAAAGGAAAAAGTTACAACGCTAGTGGCTAGCCACAAGCTCTATCACGACAACAACATAACAACTAAAGGTTCAATTAAACCATCAAAGACTAACGAGGTCTGTTCCCAATTTTTAAATTATAAACTTTTTTACATTTCAATTTTTTTGTTGGGACATTTACAATATGACCAAAAACAAATAATATAAAAAGGAACATTTACAAAACTCTTCATAAATGATTTAAAAAAAATCTAAGTGATGCAACCACAGTCAGAGGGTCATCAAAGAGAACATTCCAACCGTACAGCAAGAGTCACACAATGAAAGCAACATAGAAAAATTGGTGCAAAACAATTGTAGACATTCTCATTATCAGATAATTTAATTACAACTAGCCGACAACATCCGGGCTTACTGAATTTGGCTCATAGGCCTGATTACAACATGCTCAAAAATACCAACTCCTTACATGTTCCTCAATGAGTGAAAATCATATAGAGAAGATCACATATCTCTCTCTCTATCCCATCTCTGCTACTTTGCTACCTTCTAATGACTGATTACATTGCTTTATATATATTCGCAAGGTTAGAGACATCCAATCGACCAATAATTAAGGTAATTCCCAAAGAGGAAAATGCATTGGTCGCAAGAATAGGTCGGCCTCAAATCTTGGATAACTTTTAGGTGAATTCATAGAATGAAGTGTGGACCTAAACCAAGGTTGTAAACACCCCAAAGAATAATTATAATCACACTGCCATGATCTGTAAACAACGGAGAAGATGCACAAACAATCCAACTAGCCATTGGGCTTTGAAAACTATTCTAAAACCAAATCAGGAAACTGCCAAAATATACCGAAAGTGATAACTTGTTAGAAAAGAAACCAATCACGCTCGAAATATGGAATAAGGTAAATGAACATGCCTATGATGAACACATAGATCTGTGAGGTTTGATGAGTAAACATGAAGAACTACTGGATCTACCAACTTGAACTAAAAATAGAGACAAACTAAAATGAAAATATTTTTGGGTGATGCAAGATTGCTATGACCCAAGGATACTCCTACATCAGACACCCCTGGTGAGAAAAGATTTTCCATGAGAGGAACTCATGAACATCAAACTTGAGTCAGGATGTAGATCCCATGCTCATTCTTGATCCAAACATCTTCTTTGTCTGAACTCCTCCTCCTCCTTTCTTCTCTCCTTCCTCCTACCTGATCCTTAAAGTCCTCCTGTCCACCTTCCTACTTCATATCTGCACAAGATAGTGAGGGGAACTTACTATCACCTACCTTTTTTGGTCCACCTATCCCTACCATCCTATAGGGCTTCATCTTGTTTGTCTTCTCATCAGCTACTAGATTTTTTTGCTGTACAATTATTTCCTTGCCTCCATCCAGTATCACCTTGCTCTCAGGTTTTTTCATAGGATTCTCTTTCAAATCCCCTTCATCCTTTAGTATAATATTTGCATCCTGCTTCCCAGCACTAAAACTATTTACAAGACTCAAGTTCCTCACTCCCTCCTCAGTCTTCTTCAGGGGAGCCAGAGTAAATCTTCGCCCATCCTTCTCTATAGTAATCAAATTTCTCCTACAATCATAGATTACTCCTCTATCAAATTGCCAAGGTCTACCCAACAAAACATGACAGGCACTTGTAGACAAAACTTCACACAAAAATTCATCTCTAAAAGGGACAATATTAAAGTTCACCCAACATTTCTCTTTCACCTCCACCACATGATCATTCTATAACCAACTTATCATATAAGGACAAGGATGTGGAAAGTTCCTCAAAACAAGTTTCTCCACCATCTCCTCAGATACCAAATTTTTCAGTACTTCCATTATCCACAATAACATTACAACACTTACCTCCTGATTTGCACACAATCTGGAAAAGGTTCTTCCTCTATGAAGTGTCAACCTCTTCTCTGTTTTGTCTCATCAAAAATTTTCTAAGCATTAGAGATTCACCTTGTTCAAGATCTATTCCTTCTTCAACTACCTGCACTTCATGTGCCACACAAATATTCTTACCAGTCCCTCTAATCGATCCCTCAAGACACTCAAAAGATATATGTCCAAATTCTCCACATTTGAAATTTTTTCCCAATAACTCTTTACTACTATTTCCTCTCCTTTGAAAATTTTGATTTGATTCTTTACTCCACTTAGATCTAGGTTCTTCTTCACTTGTCTACTTCTCTTTGCCACTGCTCATTTGTCTCTCCTTCATCTTAGGGGAATTTTGTTGTCTCTTCTTCACTTTATCCTCAACCTTAAGAGCATATTGAAAAGCATCCTCGACTGTAGAAATTCTCAACATACTCAACTCATCCTGAATATTATATCTAAGGCCATTTATATATCTAGCCACCTTTTCTCTTTTAATCTCTCTATGTCTAGATCTAATTGTCATCTTGTAGAATTCCTCAATATACTCCTTCACACTCATGTCCTTTTTCTTTAGGTTCTAAAACTTCTTGAACAACTCCAACTCATACTCTTCTGGGACAACCTTAGTTTTCAACCTTGCAACCATTTGTCTCCACCGAGTGATTCTCATCTCACCATTCTCCACTTTGTCTTTCTACAACTCTTTCCACCATAAGGTAGCATGTCCTTTCAACTTAGTATGTGCTAGCTTAACCCTTAGAGGATCTCTAACATCTTCCAACTCAAAATAGTCTTCCAACTCTCCTATCTAGTCTATCAAGTCTTCTAGATTCAATGTACCAGAGAAATTAGAAACTTCTAACTTATGAATTTTACTTGTGTGACTTCCCTTAGCAATCTCTCTTCTCTCTCATATGTTGGTCCCTTAGCATCTTCAGTCTCCCTTAGCATCTTTAGTCTCAAACTCTTCTACAACTTCTTCATATCCATCCTTCGGTTTAGGGTTTCTCCTCAAACCACCCAAGAGATTTTGGATCTCATTCCTCATCCCATTCTTGAAGTCTTCCATCATCTACTCCATTCTTCTAGGGTTCATCCTTCTCAGCAACATCTCTCCCCTTGCTTAGTGCAACTGCCTCAACTTGACAATCTGACTGTAAGGTTTCAATTGCCTCTCTCTCAGTGATCTATTGTACACACCTACAACCTGCCTCCATTCGGCCCTCTATTCACCCCAAGGAATGCCTCAAGGATCATAGCCCGCTTAGAGTTCACAACCAAATCTCATCTCCAGATTCATAGGTTTGCAACCTGCTCTAATACCAACTGATGCAACCATAGTTGGAGGGTCCTCAAAGAGAATAGTCCAGCCATGCAACAAGAGTCACACAACGGAAGCAACACAAAAAAATTGGTGCAACACAATTGCAAACATTCTCATTATCAGATAATTTAATTACAACTAGCTGACAACATTTGGGCCTACTAAATTTGGCTCATAGGATTGATTACAACATGCTCAAAAATACCAACTCCTTACATGCTCCTCAATGAGCAAAAATCCTACAGAGCATATCACATATCTTGCTCTTTATCCTATCTCTGCTACTTTTCTACCTTCTAATGACTAATTACATTGTTTATATACATTCACAAGGTCAAAGACATCCACGTCGACCAACAATTAAGTTAATTCCCAAAGAGGAAAATACATCGGTTGCAAGAACAGGTCAGCCTCAAATCTTGGATAACTTTTCAATTAATACATAGAATGAAGTGTGGACCTAAACCAAGGTCGGAAACACCCCAAAGAATAACTATAATCACACCACCATGATCTATGAACAATGAAGATGATCCATGAACAATCCAACTAGCCATTGGGCTTTGAAAACTATTCCAGATCTGGATTAGTAAATTGCCAAAATATACCGGAAGTGATAACTTGCTAGAAAAGAAACCAATCACACTCAAAATCTAGAATAAGGTAAATGAACATGCCCATGATTAACACAAAAATCCACTAGTTTTGACGAGAAAACATGAAGAACTACCGGATCTACCAACTTGAATTGAAAATAGAGACAAACTAAAATGAAAATATTTTTGGGTGATGCAAGATTGCTATGACCCAAGGATGCTCCTACATCACTATGTTACTCTAATACAACCAAGCTAGAACATACATTGTCCATCAATGTGATCAATGGTGTCATCAATGTTCCATATATAAAAAAAAAATACAACTTATCATCCAAGAATTTCCCAACAAAAATTAACATAGCAATCACTATGTATCAATGTTGTTTGCATCCACTGTGACATACATACATATCTACACATAGGCGAGAAATGAATTTCTGATTCATGCCCTTCGTTTTCTCACCATGGTTACATTGCTAAAAAATAATGAACGCTATATAGTTTATGTTGATTCCATATGAAATTCTTTATTGTTATACTCTATCCTAGGCTACATCATATCATTTTCAACAAGGTGTTGTTGAGAAGGCTATATTGTTTCAATTTCAGATAAGGTGTTGTTTAGAAAAGGTTGTATTGTTTGTTAATATCAATATTGTTTGATCTATGGATTGCATGTATTCATTTTGCAACCATCACCCAATGAAAAGAAACCAAAACAACCTCCAACCACCTTCACAGAAGGTTTTTAGTTATTATTTCTCCTAGGCTCAAGAAGGGCTTGTTACAATGATAGCTTCTATCTTAAGTGTGCCAAGAAAGATTGGTTTCACCATTGATCAAAGTGGCAGACAATGTATCTTCTTGCTAGGGGGTTTATGTTTCAGGTTATGCTTGCAATGGAATAAAATAGTTAATCTTATACACATTGTGTTAGATTCCATTGGCCATCGCTGATTATGACTGTTTTATAACAATATTTTATGCATCTAATATCATATTTGTACATTTTTGTGGATAGTCAAAATGAAATCAGCCGGTATGATAGTCAAGAATTCCTTTTTGATAACAACATTAACTCTATAATGTTAACTATTTTATTATGCATTGCAAATGAAAGTATATAGCCAAATCTAGAGAACAAAAATTATCATTGCATTGTGGAAAACAACACATACTATTTTAATATATTGCAACCATTTGCATAGAATGGAAGCCACAAATGAGACAATATTAAATTTTCTTGTCTGTAGATTTGTATGTATGTCAAATATTGACTATTTGAATTAGACATGATCATTTCACTAAAATTTACACTTTGTATACACATAAGTTGTATATGGTTTGGCCTTTGCAATGAAAGTTTTGCATAGAACTATAGCTATGAGTTTTAGCTTTCTGTCGCGATGGCTATAATGGAATAAAATAGTTAATGTTATGCAGTTCATTCTGTTTTTGCATAATCACCACACTAAAATTCACACTTGTTTGTTATTCTTGTAGACCATACTCCAACCATAATGCGGTATTTGATGGACTAATGTGTTACAAACAACCTTTCAAAATAATGATAGTGACTACAAAATCAGTAACAATGGTCAAATAGACAATTAGATCATAATGTACTCTATATTGATTGTAATAAGCAATATTCATTTCACCACTGATCAGAGTGGTGGGCAATGTATATTCTTGCTCAGCCTGGGTTTGGCGAGAGTCCATGAGGCTCCATGACCCAATATGGTAGGGTGGAGAGCAAGCCTCATTGTGTTGAGTTTTATTTTATATTTTTTATGTACAAGTCAAAAAATTCATATGTTTTAGGTTATGGTTACAATGGAATCATATTGTGGGGATGGTTGTAATTACACCTACCATTCTACACCCCAAGAAACATACCAAAAGCAGGCACAAACCAACATTGGAAAGAAGTGGAGGCGATTATTAGCGTGCCCTGGGAATAGGGTGAGATTATCCCCCATGTGGGTACAGAATGTTGCCAAAATTAAGCATTGGCTCGCATCAACATCAATGGTTGCAACTCTTTCCATGGACTAGCAGGAGGCATATTTCCTGTGGTGTGGGTAGAGGGGGCCACCAAAATTCAACGCTAGTTCATAACATCATTAATTGTTGTATGATCTTTGTGTACTAGTGATGGTTGTAATAACACCTCTCATTTATTACCTCGGGGAACACAACAAATGTTTGGGAGATTTTCAATAATGAATGTGCCAGAATTTTTTGAACAGGCTATAATATTTCATTTTTGATAGTGTGTTGTTGCAAACACTAGGTTCTATCAATCTTTGTTAAGGCTCCATCCAGAAAAGACTACATTTTAAATACATTGTATACATATATACACATACATATACACACACACAAATATATATATATATATATATATATAGAAGTTGTTGACTATTGTTGAATAAATTTGAACATATTATTTCATTTATAATTTCCATGTAGTGGTGATAGTTGCACATATATATATGTATATAACACACACACACATATATACATATATATATACATACATTATATACATATATGCATACACACACACACACACACACACACACACATATATATACATACATATATCTATATACATATACATATATATACACACACACACATATAGACATCAATGATTATTGTTGAATAGCCTTGGACATATTATTTCATCTATGATTTCCATGTAGTGACGTTAGTTGCAAAGCAATAAAATAGTGCACAGAAACAATGCAACACATACATACATATATATACACGATTTCCATGTAGCAACGATAGTTGCAAAGCAATAAAACAGTGCACAAAAACACATAGAAGTAATGCAACACAAAAACAAACAATATTGTTTACAATAGTGACCTAGATGGTGCTTTATGCAATCAACAATTCATTGATGCTATATAGTCTATAATGTTTGATTCCATTATGCATTGTTGATTATTGTTATCTAGCCTAGGCTATATTCTGCTATTTTCCTTAAGGTGCTATTGAAGAGGCTATATTATTTCTATTTTTGACAGGGTGCTGTTGTAAAGCCTAGATTCTTTCAATTTTTGTTAAGATTCCATTCAGGAAAGAGTATATTTTAATATATGTGTGTGTGTGTTGTTTCAATTTTCAATAAGGTGTTGTTCATAGAAGACAATATTGTTTGTTAAAATAAATATTATTTTGTTTATGCTTGCCTAATGTGGCTATCGTTCTGCATGGATTTTTTGGCTACAGTTTTGTGGGTTTCTCCATCTGGGTGGCTGTTGAAACCAATGTTGTTTGATTTATGGCTTTCATTTTCTGGTTATGGTTGGAATAGAATAAAATAATTAATTTTGTTGATTCTATGTTTGGTTACATTGGGTATTATTGATTATTTTTCTTTGCCTTAGGCTATATTGGGTATATTTTAATATTATATATGTGTATATATAAATATGTATATGTGTACATATATACATATATTTATATGTATGTCAATTTTATGTGGGTCTCTCTTTATGGCTTTCATTTAGTGGCTATGTTGGCAACCGAAAAAAAATATTGACGTTATGCAGTTTTTGTTGATTGTTACTGTCTAGCCCGACCTATATTGTCTCATTTTCGATAAGGCTATGTTCAAAATTGTAGTGCCCCTTTGTCTGTGTTGTCCTTTAGTCGTTTACTAACTTGCTATGAAGTCAGGTATTGATTGGTATGTTGTATTGATTGGTAATGTTGTTGAATTGATTCAAATTCATTTGATTTGTCCTTTTATGACATTTGGTTAATTATGTTTTGGAGTGTTTAAATTTAATGGGCTTTATAATGTCGCTTGTTTGTAATGAATAAAATAAAATAAATAAATAAATGATAGCAATATAATAAATGTTTTGAGTGGTAACTGAAGGGATTGAATTCGTGGGAAGTAGTGGAGCTCTCATTTGAAGAAAATATTATGACTGCATGCCAAAAAGATTCTCCGTAACTAATAAGTCTTCCATTTTATTTTGAAATGTGTTTCTTGTCTTAAATGTCGAGGGTAATGGCCCACTCAGGTGTTTTTCTTATCCAAGGAAATGCCAATTTTAGGAGCATCGAGCATTATTAGAAATGTGTGGGAGAGGATTTCAGAGGGGATTCATAAGGCTCTTGCTTATAAGCAATAGGTTAATGTTTACTCCAGGGTAGCCAAGTCTAAAGTCAGTTGTATAGGAAGAGGAATGCCACTAGAAGAATTGGAATTTCAACTAATACTCGTAAGTTTATGTTCATAAAGATTTCTTAATTTGTCAGAATTCTCTTTCTTTTGGTAACAATAGATTTAAAAGTACGGTTGTCTTCTCTAATTCAAGATTTTGTGAGCCTTGTCAATGTCTTACCCTTGCTTGCACATGTAAATACTAGCATATTTTATCATTTCAAATTTTCTATATACACAAAAATCACATAGAACTATTGCTCTATTTCCCCAAAACACAAACAGGGGAATACAAATGCGGAATAAACAAAATGTAAGGAGACAAATCTGGGCATACAATATTTTCCTTTTGTATAAATATGTTAGAAATGAACAATACAGGAAAGATTAAACTTAAACTACTAAAAGTAGACTCTAAGCTACAAACTACAATCTGTTGGGAGCAATAAAGTACTCAACCAAAAATAGACAACTTCAAGAGCTACTAGGAGCTCACTAGCATGAGCTACGTAGAGCTCTTTAGGAGCAATCTCTACTCACACACAAAAAACAAACAATTGCTGCTTTTTAGGAGCTTTTAAAAGATCACACAGAAAACATTATCTGTCTACAGACTGTTGTTGCTCAGGAATTCAACTTCTGCAACTTCTCAAATTTGAAATTACCTACTAGCATTAATTGGAAATTCAAAATGAGCTACCATATTTACTTTTGGAGCTGTCAGGAGTTGCAGGGATGAAGATCTCAAAAATTGCCATTGAAATTGGGGGCTCCTGATGGGTAGGTGAAATAGGGGGTCTAACGTGAGAGCAAGAGGCTCAGGAGCTTTCAATTTTCCAACACTCCCCCTTGTCCTAAGCCGATGAACATGATCAATTCTGATCCAAAACAACAACACCCAAATTTCTCCTCAGGTGCTCAAAATTGTCTCTGCTCAAAGGCTTGGTGAAAATGTCTACTAGCTGTTGCTCAGACCTACAAAATGCCATTTTAATTTCACCATTCTCAACCAATTCTCTGATAAAATGGTACCTAATTTCAATGTGATTGCTTCTTCCATGAAACACAAGATTTTTCGTCAAAGCTATTGATGAAACATTGTCACAAAAAATTGTGGTTCCATCCTCTTGTTCTTTTCTCAAATCTGCCAAGATTTTTCTCAGCCAAATAGCTTGACATGCTGATGTATTTGTTGCTATATATTCAGCCTCTGCTATAGATAGGGAAACTATGGGTTATTTCTTGGAAGCCCATGAGATAACTGTCGAACCCAAATGAAACACATAGCCCAATGTGCTCTTCCTATCATCCAAACTTCTTGCCCAATCACTGTCCATGTATCCAACCAACCTAAAAACATTTGTTGTTGTCTACAAAATGCCATATCCTTTGGTGCCATTCATGTACCTCGGGATTCTTTTACCCACTTTCCAATGGGTGTCCCTTGGAGTCTCCATAAACCTAGAAATAAGACTAACTCCATGCATTATATCAGGCCTAGTTGCAGTCAAATACATCAAACTTCCAACCAAACTCTTAAATAGGGTCAGATCCACATTGCTGCTATAATCTTCCTTGCTCAACTTTAGACCTATGGTTGTTGGAGTTGGGGCAGGCTTGCTTTCAAGCATCCTAAATCTCATCAAGATCTCATTTACATGTTTTTCTCGAGAGATAAATATACCATCATGCATTTGTTTTACTTCTATGCCTAGAAAACATCTTAAGAGACCTAAACCTGTCATTTCAAACTCTCTTTTCATGGCCTCTTTAAAATCAACAATGAGGAAATCATCATCCCCAGTAAAAACTAGATCATCAATATACAAGACAATAATCAAAACCTTACCATTTGCTGCCTTGATGTAAAGAGTGGGCTCACCATCACTTTTGCTAAGCCATTGCTCATCAAATATGAGTCAATCCTATTGTACCATGCCCATGGAGCTTGCTTCAGCCCATAAAGAGCTTTCTTCAGCCTATACACCTTGTGTTCTTGACCCGAAACTTCATATCAAAAAGGATGCTCCACATATACCTCTTCTTTCGATACTCCATTTTTCATATCCATTTGAAATACCTTCCACATGTGTTCGGCTGTAATTGCTATGACTGCCCACACGGTCTCCATCCTTGCAATAGGGAAAATGTCTCATTATAATCTATCCCAAACTGTTGTTTGTACCCCTTGACCACCAATCTTGCCTTATGTCTTTCTATTCTTTCTTTAGCATTGCATTTGGTCTTGTAGACCCATTTCACTCCAATAACTTGCTTGTTGGGAGGAAAATCAGTTAACTCCCATGTGTTGTTTCTCTCTATTGCATCTATCTCCTCATCCATGGCCTCACACCATTTCTCCTCTTTCATAGCTTCTTCAAAATAAACTGGATCACCATGAGAAAATAATGCAAAATTCACACTTTCATCAAATTCTTCATCATACCTTTCACCTTGGTAGATCTCCCTTCGACTCTTGGTCATTCTTGGCATTAGGGAGGCGAGAGTGGGTTCTGAACTTTCACTACAACTATTGTTGTACTAAACAGGCTAGTTCAGGAGTTGTCAGAAGCTTTTAGGAGCTCTTCCGGCAATTTCAGAAGCTCTTCCAGAGCTTTTAGGAGCTCTTTGAAAAACTTCAGGAGATCGTTCAGAGCTCATTGTAGCCGAATCTCTGGCTATTTGTAACTGTCTTCTTGACTGTCTACCAACTTCAAAAGCTCGACTAGTAACTTCAAGAGCCAATCCTCTGGCTGACTGTGATAGTCTGCCTGACTATCTTGCTAATTGTCTTTTAGCTTTAGGAGTCTTCGGGAGCTTTCAGGAGCTCAATCGGTACCTTCAAGAGCTCTCAGGAGCTCTTCTTCCTGAACTTCTTGTTCGGTTTCTGCTTCTTCAGGAGTTTTCAGGAGCAGTTATGACCTGTCAGAATCTACCACTCCATCTAATGACTCATCTTCTAGGAACTCCACGTCCCTACTAATGACTATCTTTTTGGTGACTGGATTGTACAACTGATAGGCTTTGGACTCCACATTGTAGCCCATGAAAATACATTTTTCACCCTTGTCATCAAAATTTTGCCTCTTTTTTTAGGCACATGTGCATATGCCACACAACTAAACACTCTCAAGTGCTCAACTGTCTACTTGTGTTTTGTCCATGCTTCTTGAGGGATTTTGTCATGAACCGCCTTTGTTGGACTTCTATTTATCAAATAAATAGTTGTTGCTACAACCTCTCCCCAATATTCAATAGGGAGTCCCTTTGCTTTCATCATACTCCTTGCCATCTCCACTATGGTCCTACCCTTTCTCTTAGCCACTCCATTTTGCTACGAAGTATAACTGGCTGTCAGCTCCTTCTTGATGCCATTTTTTTTGCAAAAATTTAAACAAACAAATTTGAGGTATACTCTCCTCCACGATATGACCTTAGGACCTTAAACACGTGTCCACTTTCTCTTTCAGTTTGGGCCTTAAACATCAAAAGCTTGTCAAAAGCTTCTAATTTATGTTGCAAAAAATAAACCCATGTTTTACAGCTGTAATCATCAATAAAAGTCATAAACAATCTGCTTTTACCAATAGATAGATTTTGCATAGGGCCTACCAAATTTGTGTGCACCAGCTACAATGGTGCTCTTGCCCTTGTAGAGTTGCTCGATTTAAAGGGTTGCCTATGTTGCTTGCCCAAAATGCAAGCCTCACATCTAACATTAGGCCCTACCATCCTTGGAAAACCATCAATCATATTATTCTTGGAGAAAAGACTTAAACCAACATAGCCTAAATGTCCATACCTGAGATGCCATAGCTTGGAGGGATCTTAAATGGTGCTACTGAGAGCTACTTGTTGTACTGTTGTACATTTTTCACTCATGAGAGGTGCAACAATGGACTAAGATAATAAACATGTCTCAATCTTCAAAGGAAACATCTGATTCTTTATCATTGTGACTGCTGCAGAGACCTTCATCCTCTCATTCTTGTCATAAATGATGCATTGATCATTCTCTATCAACACTTTGTATCCATTTTGGATCAACTGACCAACACTCATTAGGTTGTGTTTTAACCCAGGAGCAAGAAATACATTATGTATCTCCTTCTTTTCACCTTGCTTGTTGCAGATCATAATAGATCCTCTTCCAACAACATGAACTACTCCATTGTTTCCCATTCTAATTTCAAACTTTAGTCTTATCAATGAAAGAAAACATACTTTCATTACCACTCATGTGGTTGTTGCAACCGTTGTCCAAATACCAGACTTTGGGGTTTCCTTCTTCACCAATGTTGCACATGATGAAGGCTATGGACTGATTTCTTTCAGCCACATGTGAATCAACCACATTTACATTTTCTTTTGACTGATCATGCTTCTTTGTCCAGCATTCACTCACATAATAACTAAATTTATGACAATAGTAGAATTCAACATTACTCTTGTCATTCTTTTGATACGAACTGTTGTTCTTCTTGCCTCTTCAGGAGCTGATCTGAGAGCTGCTTGCTCCCTCGTGGTTGCTTGCTCGCGCCGAGCTTTCTTCTCCAGCATTACCACGTCTAGATCTCCCTCTACCAAGTCTAGAGCTGTTTCTACCTCTCCCCCTTCCTCTTGCATTCAATTGAGATTTAAAAGCTTTCTCTTTGAAGGAACTTGCAAACCTATATAGGTGTTGCTCATGGGTTTGTAGAGAACCCATCAGCTTATCAACAGACAACATTGTGAGATCCTTTGCCTCTTCAATGGCAATCACCACTGCATCAAACTTCGTGGGTAAGCTTCTAAGGATTTTCTCTACAATCCTTTGATCATCAATGATGTCAGCATTCACTCTCAATTGGTTTATCAGATTTGAGAGTCTTGTGTGAAACTCTGAGATGGACTCACTGTCCTTCATCTCAATAGTCTCAAAATTTCTTCGAAGCATCTGGAGCTTCATGAATCTGACTTTGTCAGTCCCTTTGTAACCGGTTTGGAGGATTTCCCAAGCTTCCTTTGCATAGTTAGCTACTGCTATTCTGAGAAAAATGGCCTCTGTCAAGGATACTTCTATCAAACTTAATGTCTTAGCATCTTTCCTCCTTGCTTCCTTCAATTGGGTCTTCTTATTGTTTGTGAGTGTTGCATACACTGCTGGGTCAGTTACATCATTGAAACCACTGACCACAAACTCCCACAAATCATTGGCGACCATTATGGTCTTCATCTTCTTTGTCCATACATCATAGTTCTGTCCATTAAAAGATGGTGGCTGCTACCAGCTCTTTCCTTCATCTCTAGCCATGTCTCCTGCGCAAGAACTTAACACCCAGAAAAACTAAATGCTCTAATTCACAAGGAAATTGGGCCTATGGTTCTGATACTATGTCAGATTTTCTATATACACAAAAATCACATAGAGATGCTGCTTTGTTTCCCCAAAACACAAATAGGGGAATACAAATGCAGAATAAACAAAATGCAAGGAGACAAATCTGGGCATGCAATATTTGTCTTTTGTATAAAATATGTTGAAAATGAACAATACATGAAAGATTAAACATAAAAGACTAAAAGTGGACTCTAAGCTACAAACTACAATCTGCTAGGAGCAATAAATTCCTCAACAAAAAACAGACAACTTCAGGAACTACTAGGAGCTCACTGGCATGAGCTACGTAGAGCTCTTCAGGAGAAATCCCAGCTCACACACAAAAAACAAACAGCTGCTGCTTTTCAAGAGCTTTCAAAAGTTCACATAGAAAATATTCTTTGTCTTCAGACTGCTGCTGCTCAAGAATGCAACTTCTGCAACTGACAGAACAATCTGCCTTCATTCCTTTTTTCTTCAAAAGTATTCCCTCTCAAATTCGAAATTACCTACCAACATTAATTGGAAATTCAAAATGAGCTACCATATTTACTTGTGGAGTTAAGAGCTGTCATGAGGTGTAGGGATGAAGATCCCAAAAACTGCCATTGAAATTGGGGGCTCCTAACAAGTAAGTGAAACAGGGGTCTGACGTGAGAGCAGGAGGCTCAGAAGCATTCAATTTTCCAACATATCAGCCTAGCTTCGAAGTTGTGGCCAGAGAAATAGGCATCGTCCTCATTCTGTAGTTGACTCATATCGTTATCTATGTCGATCTACCTTTCCCATGCATTGTTGCGTTTGGGGCTTAATCGAAGTTTTGTTACTACTGTGGCATCTATGGTACAATTCCTAATTATGGTATTCGATTCTGCTTGTATTGTTTTTATTAAAATAACCGCTGGTTCTAATTAGTAGTAATCGATGCATGCATAATGGTGAATATTTTACAAGCTTGGCTTTTGATTTCTGTCTTATCGAACAATCTCTATGCTGGCGTGCCTTTAAGTCTGATGCCTTGTTTTCCATTGTTAAGCCTACGCCATATATAGTTAGAGGTCTCCAATTTTATTCTTCTTGGTTATTGATGCACGTGTATAATTACTTCCTTAATAAAATAAATACGCCTTTTGCTCAACATTTGAAAACATTCATCTTGCCTATGTTTGTGTCAATTGCAAATGTATAACCTCTTGAAATTTACAAATGTTTGGGAATTCCTAATTGCTAAGGCGATAATGATTTGTCTGCAAAAGCACAAGAGACACAACGTTGTAGCAAGGTAAGTACACCCATCTTTGTTGTAATTCTTTTAAGCTACTTTCTTTTTATATCATTGGACTTCGTTTACTGCTTCACAACATAGAAACCGCCTCTGTAATTGTATCTCTGTGAATCTTTATATTCCATGTCGATGTGGTATGGTACATTGGGTTCTGCAGTTGAACTCAAGAGATCTTGATCAAGATTCTACTTGTTAGAATCAATTTGTGTGTTTTTGAGCCATGTGCGAGCATATGTATTGTTTGTAATTAAGCCCCACTCTGTTTTCTACAATTCTTAGTATTTGATTTACAAAATCCATTTTCCACCAAGGAAAAATCATGTCTAGATAGACCACTCCCATCCGTTTCCCTATTGAAGTCTCAATGTATCTTAGCATCCGAAATCTCTGCTTAATCTGGCTTTTACACTTCAAGTTTCAGCCCTGTTCTTAGTAACTGATAGCGTGTGGTTGTGGTAATTAAATTGTGGCCTACAAGTTTAGAACTAAGGCATGCATAGGGGCTATTTTGAATTCATCAGAAATTACTTAAGTCAATCAAATAAAATTTGATTAAATTCCTATCCTGCAGATCGTTCAATATCTTATTGGCAACTGATGCTCTATGTCGCCATGCAAACTTACCCTCTGTGGAGACGTTTCTTTTCTTGGACATTGTTGTTTCCCTTTTCAGCGTGGGTGCCTAAGTCGAGTTTGGAGCAGGTCAAAGGATCTAAAAGAAACATTCTGGAGTCTTGATCTGAATCAGATTTCTCTTTTCAAGGGTAATACAGTTTAATGCACCTTAGAACAGGGTGTTATGTTGTGTGATCGTATTGAATGCTTGTTAAATAGAGATCAAACTATCATGCTTTCGCTGTAAAGGAGTCTTTTTGAAATCGTTTATGAGCAGCATTCAAAGAACTCTCTATTCGTCATTTCTTTTTATCCTTCCGACACTTATAGTCTTCCTTCATAGAAATCGAGCCTAGTAAGAAGGTTCGTTGTTTTGGTTAGTAATCGAGTCTGCCAGCCTAATTGGCGAAGTTTATTTGAAAACTGAAGTTCCTCGAGTCACTAGTATGTTCCCTCTATTTTTTAGACTCTTTCTTTGCTTCATTCACCCGTGGGATTTAATCTTTTATATCGCATGGTTGATGTGCTTCCTTAACTTAAACTCTGTTAGGGAATTTTAATGATGGCACGTAGTTGGAACCATAACTTGTTTCAAATGTTACTAGAGCATTATTCTTCACTTCTTAGTAAGTAAATCTTGACAACTTTAATCTAATTAATGAGAGCCTGAAGGAGACTGTAATCAAATAATTTCTCATAAAGAACTGAAGTGTTTACCTGGCCACCCAAAAGTTAGTAGAGTAAATAGTCCAATATATCCAAATATCTTTTGCACATCAGCCCTTTCACCTTCAGAACCCACAAGCTTCTTAAGCAGAACCGTGTAGCAACAAAAACCATGCCAAGGCCATTACATGGAATTCGAATCATAACTATTAACAATAATCATAACACAGGTGGAAAACATCTCAGCGTTTTTGTAAGCGCCTTGCGTGGTTTGAAGTGAAGTCCCAACTATATAACTATAGATTTAGAACAACTAATAAATATGAGTATAACCTGTAGTATAGTGTTACAGTTCGCTGCATAATAAGAGGAGGCGTCCACATGATGCAGTATCATGTATGATCTGCAATCCCTTAATTTTCTACTTTCAGCAATCTTTCAAGAGCTTTAAGCCATACAAACTGTTTACTCCTATATAAAAATATTAGTTGAAATATACATATAGATAAAGGGATAGATTCTGGTGCATGATTCACACTATGTTGCAAACTCTTACTTCAAATCTACCGACATCCAAATCTCATCACCAGTTAATAATCCTTCAACTTATGGTTACCGAATGATAGTGGATATCGTTGGTAGTATTTGTCTTGTCATATCTAGTGGATGTAGAGAGTAATCAAGTGTTTTGCTCGTTATTTGAATTTCCATTACTTTAGTCTTGAATTTGGAAATACCCAGCTACCTTCTGACGCCAAGCCAATTTCTTTATCTTTTATGTCTTCCAGATTGTATTATATATAGGTGAAAGTAAAGGCCAATAATTTATTTATGGTGTCAATTAGGTTTGTAAATTGAGAGATAAATGAAACAATAGAAATTGTATTTATATAGAAGGTAAATATTGTAGATAGGATAATGTTGAAGTTGGGAAATGTTATTGGTTAGGATAGTTTTATTAAGGGAATTAAGTGAATTGAACTTTGGTTATTGTATAGGAAAAAGATTTCTTGACTGAAATATGGAGTAAATGGGAATTAAAGGATTAAGTAAGATAATGATTAAGAGGGAAAATTTTACTTAGGGGAAATGAATGTTATTTGCATGAATGTAAATAGAGATGAAGTATGTGAGTTGTATTTATTAGTTCCTGCCGTCAAGGCAGGAATACTATTGCATTCGTCCGGAATGCTTTTCTCGAGCAGCATCGGCCAATTATATTTCAGTATTTTAAAATATTACTTTTTATTTGTATAGTTTGAATTTTGAAAGTTATTTTTTATATTGGAAAATTAGCATTTATCTGTTTTTCTATTCGTCGGAGTAGCTTTATAAATCATTTTTGTTTAAAAAAAATCAGGAAAATGCGAAGGCATACATTGATTAAATAAATTTAAGCAAAGACATACATTATAAAACTGGTGGCTGGGGGTACGTAAGCCATCAATGCAAAGTTAATGCATTAAATGGCATCTGGCTGGAGAAGAAGCTGCTGGAATGGCTTGGTGGCCATGCGTGGCCAGGGTACTTTGTTCATTTAATATAGATTTAAGTCACTTGCTATGCATTGCTATTACTTTGTGCATGTTGTTTTTTTATTCTGCAAGTCCGTATTCTAGGGGAGAGTTTACAGTGATTGAGCAAGAGATGTTGTAGTTGCAGAGTCCAGGAGATGTTGTAGTTGCAGAGTCCAGACACAAAACGAGTTACTTGAGGTGATAAATATTTATTTTTCTTAGTTTTATTTCATTTTACACTACATATCCAAGTTGTTTTTCATAGTGCTGTACTTACACTATCGCTATCACTTTATGCATGTTGTTTTTTTATTTTGCAAGTCGGTGTTGTAGGGGAGAGTTTATAGTGACTAAGCAGGGGTTTAAGAGAATATAACAACAAGGTTTGTATGCAAAATCTGTTTTACTTTTGATTTTACTAAGAGAATAGAATGACATACTGCTGGAAAATGACTTTCTCTTGAATCTATTGCTCTCTTAATGCTTTACTCCTATTGTTTGCCATACGATTATTAAGGTGGGTATTAGCCTTGAAGTTGATATTACGACAAAAATAAAGAATACCATAACAATTTGGTGTCATTTTTTTCTATAAAAAAGTGAACAGTTATATATTGAATTAATAGAAAAACTGAAATAGAATCTCATTAACTTCTAATGGGAAACATAACAGTGTAGTCTAACAAGCAGGATAATCCTTGTAGTCCAAAATGGGACACTGTCCATCCTGCTACTGTTTATATCATATCCAAAACAAACTGTATAGTTATCAATAAAGTTCTGGTTAAATCCTTAAATTAAACCAAAATCCAGAGTGAAATTCATATTATGACAATGTTCAATAGGGGCATGTTACCTCATCATAACCAAAAAATTGGCCATGGAAACAAAGAAAGAGAATTAACGACAACGGATTCGCCATACCCACATGTCCATCGTGGTTTTCAAGACATATTGAAAACTGTTAATGGATACTTGGTCAAACTGTCACTGACTCACTACTTACATGGATTTTCTGGTTTTTGAAGTTACCCAGGTGGCTCTCTGCTTATCTTGGTACTGTCCACCTATGACCCACCAAAAATCTACCTAGACCATCATGCTTAGCTCATAATCACAGTCACCAAAAGGAATATAATTAGTAATATTGCTATTGTTGGCCAGTAAAACTTATTAGCAATTGCAAACACAAAAAATTTGTTATTTTACCATTGAATCTAGGTCTGGAAGCTTGCGGTATTTCCTTAAGCAGATCTACCCAAAAAAAATAAAACATCATTAAAAAGTAAGTGCATGAGGGATCTTAGATCTTACAGCTGCTACGCCTGCACCCAAAATAATGTGAATGTAGAAAGCGTCTGCCATGGTTCATAGGCAACAAGTATGAATTAATAAAGCTACTTTTATTTGTTGTCTTTGACATTCGTAAAGGAGTGATAAAGGGTTGCATCTCCAAGAGGGCGCGTGTGTTGATAACAGTTGTTGGACTACAACTGTGCATCTCTAAGACACCTCTGAGACAGGTGGCAATTACGTTTGCTTTTATCATTTGCCATTCCAATGGATATTATTATAATATTATTTATATTAGATTAGTAATATTACAATTACTTAGTATTTTCAGGCTTTACTTAGTATTAGACATACATCATGATATTTCCTCTAAGTTGGTAAGAGACAATACATCTTTAAGAGAATTTTAAATTAAGCTAAATGTGTTGCAATAGTCTATGATAAGTAATATTAACAACAAACACTGACATTCTAATCTAGGGTATTGCACACAACAAACAGTTCCGAAATACTGTCTTGATTGGAAGAAAGGAGAATTATGTAGTCTCAAGAAAGATAAATTCATCAATTACAACAAATGATTACAAGGGGGTTACTTAGTAAATGTACAACTGGGTTTTCTCACCAGTTAATAAAACTAGAGTTCTGTATAGAAAGGCATATGCTGATTTTTGTAAATAGATTTCAAGTTTTTTCTTTGGTTGTTATTTAAAGGCACTATATAAATGCGTATGCTACTTTTGTAAATAGATATAAGTGTTTTTTTATTTTTTATTTAAAGGCAAGTTAGCTTTTAGGTATGATTCAGGCATCTGATCTCTTAAAAATGTCAAGATTGCTCCTGCTGTCTGCCTCCGAATTTAGGATATTTTCTGCACATGGAAATTTACTATCACAATCAATTCTCCAATAGATAAGTGCCCAAATTTATAATTTGGAACTATGATCAGTCCATGACGTGCTTGCTTCTTCAATTTTATTTTTATAGACAGTAAGCATTATCTTTGTTTCTTTTTTCATCTTATGGTTCTAACTCACAAAGAGCTCATGCTGCAGGTTTGTTAGTTTAGAAGAAAAGAAAATGAGATTATAAGTGAGCGAGCTTGATTGTAGGGAAAACTTCATAGTTAAATGTACATGACCTTGAGATGGTGAAGATGTCTGGAAAGACAGTTAGAATCTTGATAAATAATGTGGTATTTCTTTTTTCTAATTCACTTCATTCTGATGATAGATTATGGAGTATGATTAGAAAAATTGGTGAAAGCAATTTATGCAGTCAAATCCAAAAGCTTTTAAGAAGTTCATTATCACTATTTTTTAATTTTTACTTAACCAAATATAAATATGCATGTATTTTGAAATTGCCCAGTGAGAAAGTTCCCATGAACACTAATGCAAGTTAGTTCAAATTCTACTTCCTCTCCAAAAGCTGCAAATTATAAGAGCGAGCTTGCTGGAAATCGGGCTTACATTCCCACAAACCCTCGATAACTGCTAGCATGTCATCCTTCTTCAATTACATTCCAATCCCAAAAACAAGCTACTGTGGATATTAGATGATGCCTAGTACAAGCCTCAATTAGAAATAATTTAGATTCAACATCCAACATACCTCCAAGCTCCTAGCCATGTCCATATGAGTTTTATGCACACAACAAATCTCATGTATGTCTGTTTGATTTAGGGAAATCACAGGCATTTCAAAATTAAGTTCCACTGTTGAATATCTTATTGACTCTTCTGAAATCATGATATAATAGTTTTTTTTTTTTTAAAAAGCCTGGACGACATGAATTTTGTTTGAAGTGTTTTGAATTGGTAGAGATATTGCCTATTCTTTCGTACATCCTCTTAGTTTGTAGGAATATTGATGGCAAAGTGAAGAAATATTAAAATTATCTACACACCAGTAACTTGAGGTATGGAATTTGAAACATCACTGAAGCAAACCTTGTCCCCAATGCCATTATACAACATTAGTTCAACACCATTTAATCTCAACGCAACTATTTACTTGATTACATTCTCGAAAATCTAATCTTTTAAGAGTTAAGGCATCCAACTCTAAGGATTGCTCTCCACTCATTCTCTTTCAGTGCCTAAGGAGCTTCCAGGCAGCGGGTAGAGGAGATTTGATGCAGTAGTGTTTGTATTTCAATCCAAAATTTGCAGTCCATTAGCTGCTGCTCTGTTTCAACATTAATTTGTTTTATCTATTTATTATTTGATTTTATTGGAATCTCCCCATATTACAAAAAACAAGTTGCAAGGAATGAACAGAGGGTCCATAATGAACAGAGGATGAACAACAGATTTATACTCTAATCAGCTATTTATTCATCTATTTTTTTACATCTTTATTTAAATTTTGCTGGTTTCCCACAAAAGTAATAGGGTTAACACAACAGTAAAGCATAGAGAGCTCTACACCAAATTCATGTATAGTAGGATATCTGATCTTTTTTTTTTTCAAACTTTTACTATTCATTCCATTTTATTGCTCATATGTGTATGTATATATTCATCTGAATATACAGACAACTGCCAACATTATACATATATGTATTTTGAGCCTATAGCAACCCCCAACGATTTCCATTTAGTTTGATAAATCACTAGTAGCTATTTGTGATTTTTTAGGCATTTTTATTTGTATGGTTTTTAAGCCAATCACATTGTATAATTTAAATATATTTCTTCCTATTTATATAGTTTCAATATAAATTCATATTTTTAATGTCTACAAATTATTATAAACTGCTGATACACCGTTACATTTGCAACTGTTAAACATATGCTTTTGTATTTGTACCTTAAAGGTTACTATTGCATTCATTAGATATGCATTGGGTATGCAGCATCGGCCAATCGCATTTTTTTATTTTAACATATTACTTTCTATTTGTATAACTTGAATTTTAAAACTTATTTTTTATATTTGAAAATTAACATTTATCTCTTTTTCTATTTGTGCGAGTAGCTCTATAAATCATTTTTAATGCATTGTAATAGATAGTCAATTATCCATAACACATTGTAAAAGTTAATTGCCATGTAAAAGTTTCTTTCAGCTCTGTATATCGGTATCAAATGTTATGGGTGCATTCATCTGGTCAGTGCTTGGCATTTTTAGAATATATATTCTGATCATTTAGAATAAAATTTGTTAGAAAAACAGATCCCTTGAACGTAGAGAAAGCAATATAATTAATATGAACAACTACAACCTGTGTAGAACCATGGTCACACTTGAACATTTGCAACACAAGAACCTGTGATTAAGAGTTTGTTGAGTCAATCTGTAGATGACCTATTGCTGGAGATCTTGTTTGAATACCCTCAAGTCTCATAGGTTGAGCTGCAGTTCCTTCTTGTGAATGCAGTCCACAAAATGCATCTGTTTTCTCGAGTTCTTTTGCCATATCCAATGGCTTAAGAGAAGCAATGGCCTTTTTTACCAACTTTCTTGCAAAATGGTTACACTATACCTTGTCTGCCTTCTCCTCAAAAATGCCATCAACAACCTTTAGATTTCTATTGCAATCATTTCATATCATTTGTATACTTCGATTATAAATCCATATTTTTAATCTCTACAAATTATTAGTTCTTGCTATTAGGCAGGTTACTATTGCATTTGTTCGATATGCTTTTTGTGGGCAGCATTCGTCAATTACATTTCTGTATTTTAACATATTACTTTTCATTTGTATAGTTTGAATTCTGGAAGTTATTTTTTATATTGGAAAATTAACATTTATCTGTTTTTCTATTTGTGGGAGTAGCTTTATAAATAATTTTTGTTTAAAAAAAATCAAGAAAATGCGAAAGCATAGATTAATTGGTGGCTATGCGTGGCCATGCATGTACGCTTATATGTATCCATGAATGTATATATGCATCCATGCATGCATTGTATGCATGTGATTATGTATGTATGTATAAATGTACGTATGCATGCATCGATGCATGTATGTATGTATGCATGTATGTGTGTATGTATGCATGCATGTATGTATATATGTATAAATCAAGGTTACCCCAAGTTTCCGGGACGGGGACGGCGAGACGAGTCCCCAAGTTTCTGATTTTTGAGGCCAAAATTAGGGATGGCAGGGGACGGCTATATAAAAATATAGGGAAAATTTAAAAAATATAGGGAAATTTTAAATATTCAATAGATAACATGAATAAGGCATGCATAATACACATTATAGAACATTAACATATAACATTTGTGTTCAACATTATGCCAATACTCAATAGAGTCAATAGTCAATATGCATTCAAAATTAACATACAGTTACATGAATCATGAAACAACCTCCAAGTTATAATTTATAAACTTATATCAAAATGCCCAAAGGCTACATTGCTGCCATATAGTTTTAAAGTTTTAGTTTGCTATGAAAATCAAAATACAATATCGTATGTCAATAATGAATACAAATTTACAAAATAAACAAAGAGCGTTGCTGCCCCTAATCATCTCTCATAACTGCATCAAAATCAGAGTCATCCTCTGAGTCACTGCCACCATAATGCTCCTCCTCAGCCAATGGGACCCCAACCAAGCCCTCAGCTGTCTCCTCCTCATCTATTTGAGCCGCGTCCTCGGGATCAATATCCCACCGTAGAGCTGGAGTCTGTCGATACTCTGGAGTCTGTCGATCTTGAAGCCAAAGAGCACTATGAACGGCCACTAGCTTCTCCGCTTGTCTAGAGGTAAGTCTATTCCTCTTGATAGAGTGGATAAAGCTATACGTGGACCAATTCCTCTCTGCAGCAGAGGAACTAGCAACCTATGCAAGAAGGCGAGTGGCAAGTATCTTCAACTGCGGTGTATCTCTCCCATGATAGGTCCACCATCCAATAGGGTTCCCTTGAGCTAATATAGCTCTATCCAACCTTGCTTGTGGTTTGCTCAAGTTTGGGCCATTAAGATTAGCAAAGTCTAGAAATTGTGACCGAAGTAGTGAAGCTTTTTCGGCTAGATAAATCTTTTCAATGGTCCGTGTGAACCCATCTAAAACCTCAGCATCATCACATGGAGGCACCCTACCATCCCTTGGTGCATACCATTTTGGATTTAGAGCAAAGGTAGTGTTGATGTGTTTTTTATGACCGCACCAAACAGCAGAACAAAAATAGTCTAGGGCTACTCTGTTCTCTCTTGATCAAAGTATTCTGTGTGCTAAGATTGCGAGATAGATCACACGTTCAACTCCAAGGTTCCTTAAGTACGAATAGACCCAGTTTGGTTGATGTGTATTGCTGTGTTCTTACAAGGGGACTTACGTAATTGTTCAGATTTCTTGCAGTTAGCGGTGGGTATGATTTTGAAGGGGATTTTGCGCGTATGATTTGGCAATGTGGTTCCTTTCCTAAAACTAATCAGAAATGTACGGAAAGTAAAAGGGGAAAGGGCCTAAGAAATTTATACTCTACTCTAAATGCAAGATGCGTGGGGCTTCGTTTCAATAGACTTCAACCGGATTTCACCTAGCCTCCGTTGGACAGCCTCAGCAAAATCGGTGCAATCTTCAAAGGGGATAGCCAAAGGTATTCAAGTTATAGTTTAACATACATACACCATCAGAACAACGCATATAAGTATGTAAACCACAACCGAAGTTAAACACAAGATAATGTCCAGTTGACCACACAAGGCGGACTTATCATCAACAAGCCGCTAGTGGTATGGAATAAAGCGAAGCTATCTCAATAAAACACCACACACCAACGTAAGCTACTTGCATGAATTTAAGCTACTTGGATACGAAAGGAAGAAGAAATCTTGCTAGCATTTCATGACAAGACGAATTCCATCATCAATGAAAAGATCTATTATCATAAAATGTGTTACACAACAATCTCCTCAAAAGTTTTCAAAGGGAAAACTCTCTCTTCTCCAAATGATCCAAAATGCTCTACAATGCTACACTATCTAGCTCTAAAGCTCTCTCAATGTCTACTCTGATTCTAACTGATCTAATCTTCTAATCTAATGCCTTACAAATGAGGGGGACTCCCCCTTTTATAGCTAGCCAAGTCCCAAAGGACGGCTAGGGTTACAATCAATAGAGTTGCCAGAATCGTGCCACCTCAGCCCTAACCCTAAAAACTGCCAGGATAGGGAGTGGTACATTAAATGAATCAAAGATTCCCACTCACTCCCAAAAATGGCAAATGCAATAAATGCTCCATATTCAGTCTTCTAGAAGATCTTCGTCCAGTAGTGTGTTCCCATTGGCCTTCTCTCTGACTGCCAACTCAACAAATCTGCTAAGTACGACCTCAACCTCATGAACTAAAATAGGCAGAACACAATCCAACTGAAACTCTAACACCGTGACTGAATGCTCGTGCCTCGTACAAGACTTTCTCCAAGCAGCTAAGGAGTCCTGCGTGTTCTGGATCAAAGTGGAGAATGTAGCAGTATTCTCAAAGTCATCCTGTACAAAGGTCTTAACATCTGCGAAGAAGGGAACCGGCAAACCCCTCAAATTATCAAAACTTACTTCATCTGGATTCAGCCGCCTAGCAAATATGGCCTCGAAAGTGTTCTGAACTCCATCTATGATGTTGGCCATAGCCTTATGTATCCTGGCTGAATCCGCCTGTGCTGCATCGAAGAAGCCACGCCCTGTGATAGCCGAAGAATACCACCGAGAGAAGTCATATCGTCATTCACCTGAATGACACCTCCATCAATCAACAACTGCAATGGCACATGCCTCAACACCTCAAGGCGGCCCGGATCACCTTACTGCACGATGAATGAGGCATCACCCAAGCATGATCCACGCATCTATCAGTGCGGCGAAATAGTAGAGGCCTGCTGAAAGGCAAAGGCAAGGTCCTCCATGAATTTCTCTGTCTCCGTGCGAACCCCTGTGACCCATTTGTCTGCCTCCTGTGCCATCCTCCCCAATTCTACTAAGCCGCTGATCGACTCTCTAGGAATATCTGCTGGAGGCTCTATCACTGGTACATCCTGCCCTCGAGAACGAGACAACTGCTGAACATATCCAATTAACGCCTTGTGTTCTCGTTTCAACTTCTTATATTTTCCTTCTTTCTTGAACAATCTATCCTTGAGGGCAAGGAAGGAGTTATCACACTCCTCAACAATCTAAGCACCAGTAGGGCGTCCCAAGTCAAGAGTGGTGACCACATAGTTTTCAGGAGCTGCTTCATTCCGGTCACACTCGACTCGTGGGACAGCAACGTGAAGAGTACGAGAGCCATCCTCATCAGTGGAGATCTTCGAGAACTTTCTTGCCTTCTTCTTCGATGGAGGAGCACTGATCCGGTTCAAGAACTCTTCCATCTCAACTGCTGGATCAATCTCCTCACTCGGGCTTCTTCTCATTCTATCTTTAATGTCGGGCACCTCATATAGTATATCGAAGAGTGCTGCTCGCCATTGCCTCGACCCTCTAACTTTGTTCAACTTCTTCTTCGATGCATGAGGCTCATCGTCCTCAAGTGGTGAGTGTCACTGACACTATATATCATCTTCATACTTCATGGATTCATGGCCGCCCTCTAACTCTTGTTGAAACTGAGGGTCAGTAATAGTCCCCTCATCATCATGCTGATCAATCCTGACAGGTACATTGGCACTCTGGCCAATTGACTCCCTCCGTGGAGGCTGAATATCACTCTGTATCTCCGGTACCTGATTCACTACAATCCTTTGATCAGCGAACAAGGACACCTCCTTTATGCTTAGAGAACGTGTCTCCAAAGGTACTGCCACTGTGACTCGTGGAGGTTTTGGCTGAACTATTTCTTTCTTTCTGGACTCTGGACCTCGTGTAATCTGTTTCTTCCTTCCTGTGGTGGGCGTCCTATGATCTCCCATCATGTTGTAAGTCAAGGCAATTGACCTACTCTTCAGTCTATTCACCCGTCTATCAACCCACGCCCTGGTGAATGTCATAACTGGGATAGAAAGAGTATCTAAGTCTGCAACCTCGGGCTCTGACCAGTCTACAGGCGGAAGTGGAGTATCCCGAACAGCTGCATAATCTGGATGAACAACATCCATATCCTCATTAACCTGGTCCGGAACTGGAACTACCTCACACTCCCTGATCAGAGTAATCGGCAGCCTAGAGAACATTCTCTTCCTTACCTCAATTTCATCAACTGCATCAGCCCAATAATCTTCTATGGTGGCCTTATGTTTAAACTCCAATTGATATGGTGTAGTCATGGCGATGTCGGCTTGTATGGATATGAGAAGTGATAAACTAAGCTCACTCGCCTCTAGCTCAGATCAAGGACACACTCTCATCCGAAAGGCTTCATCACAATCAAAACTCTATCCCCCTTCTTCTTTGATTTTGTCAAAGGCAAGCAACTGTCTAGATATCTCTAGCATTATTATTCTATCTGTTGGGTACTTAGGCAGCCTATATGGGTATGACGAGAAACCTTGCAGCCTAATGTATGAAAATCTCGGAAATTGTATAAACCAGCACCCATACCTTTCGATCAGCTCTTGGGCATCTCTAGAGATTCTGTGATGTAACCTCTCTTGAAGCAGCCTCGTGATGTACATGGTGAATGAATCGTTGACACGTTTGTAGTGGGTTGTGCTCGAAAAGTGCAACTGTGTACATGCCTCATGGATTTTGAATTGATGAGAGCCACAACCGACAGGTTCTTTGTAAGAAATCCCTCTGTACCTCGTCATTCGTGCCAACAAGTAAACAAGATAGGAGCTCATGTAAAACGTTTTAGTCCTCCTCAGGCTCAGGAGCTGCTCATGTATATTATCGCTAATCATCTCAGCCCAATTGACATAATCCTTGCCCTCTAGCACCAGGTTGATGTAATAAAACATCCAAGGCTCAAAAATGTAGGACTGTGGGCAACCACCAACCCTGCTCAGCAACATGATGAGATCACAGTATTCTTGTTTCAGGTCCTCAGCTATGATCTGCTTTGGCAACTTCGCACGAGATGGCTTTGGAGTGCTCATCCAGTGAGTGTTAATTGTATCCATGCACCGTTCAAAAGTAGAAGCATACATCCGCTCCGCTCGCTCCCTGGACTTGTAAATCATGTTCCTGTGTACCGAGATTCCAAAAGCTTCACCAATGGCCGCCGGAGTAAGATTGGTGCTAATTTGGCCATCTGCGGACATGATTGATCGTGTTCTTCGTGAGTAGCTGGCGACTCAATGCTTTGGTTAATCAATGGTCGGGCGGAAAACCAAGAAATAAGATATAGTCCACTTCGGACGATGTTTTTCAGCGGCGACCGGCCTCGAGGACTTCCAACTCGTAATGTACCGTTTGAGTTAGTTTCTGCTGATGTAGCCTGTGTTAGTGTCCGTCAACTTGCCCAGCTTTGAAATGAACTTCGACTCCGGCATAAATGTTTTGCTGAGCTTCTTGATCGTAGCCTGTCTGGAGGCACCATTGTCCTTCCCGGTTGTCCTCGCTTCAGCCATCTGCAACATAACAAACGTTCATCAGCAATTAAATTTAATAAAATAAGGCATGATAGGGGCTGCAGTCGAATTCTAGAAGCTGCAATAACTCTCGTGTTTGCAAACCTCAGCTTCTTCTCTTGAATATATTCGAATTCCGACACTTAGAACAGATTTCTAAGTGAACTTTGATGACTTTACTTCACAATCAGCAATCCGCAATTTTAAACTTCTTAACTTTGCACTTCAAACCAGCAATCAGCAATCTTGCAAGTTCGTACTTTTGAGTTCTCAGCAACTTATTTCAAGGCGTCTTTCTTTAACTTGCAACTTCAACTTACTCAATCAATTTTCAGTCACTAGCAAAGTCGTACCTCCTTCAAGCTTTCAACAACTTCCTCCAATCAGCAAGGGGCGTCCTCTTTACTTCAGCAAACACCTCTCAGCAACTCAAGGCGTACCTCCTTTTTGCTTCAAATTTGATTAACTCTTAAGTGCGCCTCTTCAGCAAATGCAACTCCTCAGCAAAATTCGAATTTCAAACTCTTCAAGCAACAATTCACTGCAACACTTCACTCTCAGAGCAAGTTCGACTTCTCCAGTTGTGAAAACAAGTGAAAAACATCTTCATTTTATAGCCGAAACTCAAATTCTAGAAGAAGTTAATTTTAGCCAGTGCCATTAAACTCCACTACTCCACTTCAAGAATTCGAATTTTCCCTCTCTGGTGTTTCTGACACTTGTCTCCAGCTGTCGGGAATATTATTCTTCTAGAAACTTGACTTTGACTGGCGTTCTGGATTTTGCTTTCGAAAATTTAATTTAATTCATCTTTTTTACTCACCAGCCGGAGCTCTGTCACTTGAATTCGAAATTTTAACTTCATCATCTGCTCTGGAAAATTCATCCTCGAAGAGTTTAATCAAAATTATCTAGGCAACTCCCTTCAGATTCATCGTTCGAAGAAAATTCACTTTGAAAACTCATTTTATTCATGTTTGCCTTAGAAAATTTAAAATTTTCCCTTAGGAAAATTCACAATTCGAGTACCGATTAAATTCTTCACTGAAAAGGTGTTGGCGAAGCTCAGAAGACTTGGAAATCCATCTATCATCACGAATGTTCTGTACCCAGAAGCAAATTTTCTTCAGAATGCTCTGAATTCATGGGTACCCAACGAATGGGTTCATTTAATTTTTCAAATTTGAACCTTAGAAAAATATTATTTCCATCATTTAAATTCGTTCTTCGCCCGTGATCACTCTGCGTTGCTCTGACTTCTTGAAAAATTTGAATCATCTTGCAATATCATCGTCTCTGATTTTATCACTGAGAAAAGTTGCTCGTGCTTCGGAAAATTTATCACTCTGAGATCTAGGCGTATTTTCCAAGGAAAATAAATTTTCCTTAGAAAATATTTTAAAATCATCTTGCACTTTTGAAAACTTGCCTTAGAAATTTTTTATTTCATCTGCCAGTGGAGAGAAATTTCTATCAACTTCATTTGGAAAATTTTATTCATTCCCGGCACGTCTCACTTCATTTGTATTTCACTCCACACTTAGGAAATATTCCAACGCCTTCAAGATATTTTAAAATCACCTTAGGCGCCTAACACACTTTATTTTATTCTCAACGCCTTGAAATGCCTTTGAAAAATTTTCCAACACCTTATAACTCCCTTACTCTAGGCGCACACTTCACTTAGCATTTTATTTCACACCTTGGAATATTTTCTAACACTCACCACTTCCAACGCCTAGCAAGTTTGTTTTGACTTCACACACCTTAGAAAATTTTCTAACACCTTATGACTCCCATCAACCTTTGGCGCCTAGCACACTTGAGAGGAAATTAAAAAAAAAATCACGCCCAACATTCACCTTGGGCGCATTCTTGATGTGGAGGAGGATAACGCCTCACTTTACCTTGAATTCACCACGCCTAGATAACATTTTTACCTTACTTACCACCCTTATTCACCATTTACCATCCAAACTTGGGCGCATTTGAGCATGTCCACTGGATGACCTTTCAACTTCACTTTTTGTCTTGACATGCACTAGTTTGGGCGCATTTTGCCTATGGAGGAGGACGAGATTCTTTGACCTTGTTGACTTTCTCTCCCCTTGAGCGCATTTTGATGTGTGTGAAGGATGAACTTTTCCAACGCCTCAAGAGTGACTCTTCAGCTTCCAAATTTCGTCTTCACATGCACAAGTTTAGGCGCATTTCACCCCTGCTACAGGATAAGCTTGCATTTTGGGCGCATTTTGCTCTTGCTGGTGGATGAAAACGTTTGACTTTGCTTTGACCACCTTGTCTTTTGGGCGCATTTCACCCCTGCTACAGGATGGGCGCATTTTGGAGGGTGAGGCGGATTTCCATGCCTTAGAAACTTTTTCAACTTTTCCCTCTTTCTTTTTGGGCGCATTTCCTCATACCTGCAGGATAAAAAATGTTGACTTTTGTTTGACTTTCCTGCCTTGGGCGCATTTTGCCCTGTGTGAAGGATGAACTCACATTTTCAAAAATTTTCTACGCCTCTAGCTGAGATGGGCGCATTTTCCTATGCCTGCTAGACGAGACTCCAGACTTAGACGAATTTTTATCATCCTCGCTAGCTTACGTGCCCTGCTATTTATAGTAAGTTCTCTGAATTTGGACTTCTGAAGCTCAGAATGACCTAAAATTTTAAACATAGCATCCTCATGCCTTTATCAACTTGTCGACACTGCCACTTTTAGTCACCTTGCTATTTTTAGCCT
>VDFB02016490.1:0-20587 GCA_007258455.2 Sequoia sempervirens | reverse complement strand
GTGGTTAAGCCTAATTAGGAAAATTTTATGTATAAAAAGAGAGGTAGTAGGCCTTGTTTTTCCAAGTCCAGGTGGTGAGAACGAGAGAATGCTCATGAGATTTTGTAGACATTTCCACACATCAGAGGAACGTTATGCTGCTGTGCTTGAAGGAGATAGTCTTTGAAGCAATTGTAACTGATTTTGGAGTATAATCGGATCGGTCACTCCATTGGAGAGGGGCCCGGAGACGTAGTCCTTAGGGATGAACTCCGTTATCAATTGTGTTTGTCTCCTCTTTATCTTCTCTCTTTCTTTTCAGTTCATTATCTTGGCAATTATGTTATGTTAATTTGTTCATTTGAGCATTGTAATTAAGTGATCATTTACGTTAAGCATTCTATAAGCAATTGTCCTAGATCCTATATAGATCAAGTTGGTATCAGAGCTTTGTGTGTGGCTAGTATTGCATAAATTGAATGCTAACGAGATCCAGGTTTCAACGAGGCGAAGGAGAACTTGAAGAATATAATCCTGAGATCGGAAGACGAAGAGCTAATCCACCATCACAGATGGAAGGAAAAGAAGGTGGACAAAGTTCAGAGCTCAGTGAAAAGGATTTCTAGAAGCTATTTCTCGATATGAAGGTGATGGTGGACAAACTTTATGCAGAAAAGAAGAAGCGCGAAAAGGGAGGTTCTTCAAAGCATGAGAAGCAGGAAGATCAGAAAGACACAGAGGGGAAAGCTCCAGAAACTCCTTCTCCTCCATCTTCTCCCTCTTCTTCTCCTCCCCCTTCTCCTCCTTCTCCTTCTCCTTCTTCTAATGTAAATCCATTTAAAAGCAAGTCTAAGCCTGTTATTAAGCTAGATGTAAAATTTGAGTTACCTAAATACTATGGGGAGTTAAATGCTGAGAAGTTAGATGATTGGGTCCAACAAGTAGAAGTAAACTGTAGGATTCAAGGCCTAGTAGAAGATGCTTCTAGGATCCAATTAGCCACTCTCCGGTTGGGAGGTACAGCTCTCACCTGGTGGGATAGTAAGACTCGGGAAGAAATTGCTCGCCATGGTCGTAAGCTAATATGTCTTGGGATGGAGTTTGTTGCCCTTAGAAACAATTCTTATCCTTAGGTTACATGCAACAGTTAACTATGAATTGGCAGACCTTTAGGCAAGGTAAGGGATAGTCTATCCAAGATTACACTCATGAGTTTAGAAAATGGGCTATTGCTTTAATTGTTCCCTTGTATACTCAAGACACATTACTTAAGTAAATAGGTGGTTTGCATTCTTACCTAAGGCACACTATTTTTATGTTGATCCCAAACAATTCGTATCTTTATGGGCGTCTATTCAAGCCACTCATTTAGAGTCAAGGGTAAGAACACTTTTATGATAACTTTCCAAGAAGCCATCTAAGCTGGAGGGTAAGTCTATGTGGGAAAGAAAAATAAAAGAGCAAAAGCGAAGGGGAAGCAGCTTAATGCAGCCATAGCTAAGAAAGAGGTATAAAACCAAACGTCTGGGCCGCAGTGCTAGTACATGATCAAGATGTTGGAAGCTTAATCCTGAGTTGAGGCCGAAAAGATATGGAGGTAATAAAGGCAAGAAGACTACTGCAGTGATTCAACAAGATCTTGGTTCAGACTCCGGAGATGAGACAAAGATTGTTGCTACCGGAATCCAAGGTAAAGGGAAAGGTATATCTCTCTCATCTGATGCAAGTTTTTCTAATGCCAGTGCAAGTACAAGTAAAGAATCTTCTCCTAAGATTGATAAGCAAAGAAATGAATTGTTTCACATTCGTGTTGTAACAAAACATACTAAGGTTGATACTCTATTTGATACGGGTTCACAAGTCAACTTAATATCTGAAGAAGTTGTAAAGAAACTTAATTTGACTACAACACCTCATCCGAAACCATATCCACTCGGATGGGTTTGCAATGATGCTCAACTACAAGTAACTAAACAGTGTAAATTGAGATTTGCTATCACTGCAAACTTTGTAGATGAGGTAGAAGTAGATGTAGTTCCTTTGGATATTTGTGGGCTTGTGTTGGGAAGTCCTTATCTTTATGATAGAAAAGCAATCTTTTATAGGGGGGAGAATAAGTATCATCTTTTTAAAGATGGGGTAGAATACATTGTACGTGCACATAAGGTGAAGACTAATCTTACACTAGTTAATGCTGGTCAAATGAAGAGGTTGGTCAACTCAAGAACTTTGTATTAATGCTTGTAAAAGCCAAAGAAGATGATAAATCTGAGGCCTTCAAGGGGTGTGACCCAAAACATAAAGCTGAAATGGTCAAAATTATTTCCGCTTATGATGACATGTTTCAGGAACCAAAGTGGTTGCCACCCAAGAGAGAGATACAACATGAAATCCAGTTACAGCAGGATGTGCCACTTCCTAATATCGGCATGTACCATTTATCTGTTATGCAGAATGAGGAAATTAAAAAGCAGGTTCAAGAGTTGGTGGAAAAAGGAGTTATTCATCCTAGTACTTCTCCTTGTGGTTCTCCAATTGTATTGGTTCCAAAGAAAGATGGAACTTGGAGGATGTGCATCGACTACCGCGCCTTGAACAAGATAACGGTAAAGAACAGGTATCCTCTTCCTAGAATTGATGATTTACTTGATCAATTAAAACATGCAGTTTATTTCACTAAGTTAGATTTGGGAAGTGGTTATCATCAGATAAGAATTGCAGAAGATGACATTTGGAAGACTGCATTTAAGACAAAACAGGGACTATTTGAGTGGTTGGTTATGCCTTTTGGGCTTTGTAATGCACTAGCTACCTTTATGAGAGTCATGAATGATGTCTTTCGTCCTTTTATTGATGATTTTTTCATAGTATATCTAGATGATATCCTTGTATTCAGTCAAACTTGGGAAGATCATGTAAGTCATGCACAAAAGAAAGTCTTTGATGTATTGAGGAAAAGAAAAATTGTATGTAAAATGTCTAAATGTGAATTTGCTAAGACATCCTTAGTGTACTTAGGCTATGTCATAGGTGGTCAATTGAAAGTAGACCTTGTATTGGTCAAAGCTATTGTAAACTAGCCTAAGCCAAGTACTACGAGGTCGAAGTTTCCTCTCTAGGTGCGCCAAGATCGAGAAAAGTTTATTGTAATTTCTCTTATATATGATCACCATTACATGCATTAACCAAGACGAGAGCAACTTTTTCATGGGAGGTCCACAAAGCAGTAAGGCTTTTGAAACTTCGAAGTGGAAAGCGATAACTCCACTGCCAGCTTTTACCAGATCTACATCAACCATTCGAGATCAAGAAAAATGCGAGTGGATTTTCCATGGGAGTAGTACTCATGCAAGGAGGTAAACTAGTTATCTACCACTCTGAAACTTTTTCAGGAGCAATAAGTAACTATCCCACTTATGATAAAGAACTTTATGCTTTAGTTTAGAGTGTTAAGAAAGGGAAACATTACATAATGGGGAAAGAAACTGTAATCCACACTGATCACCAGGTACTTCAGTATTTGCACTCACAAACTAAACTACAACAAAGTAGGCACTTTCAGTGGATGGGTTTTCTACAACAGTTTCATTTGGTTATTAAGTATAAGAAAGGTACCCATAACAAAGTAGCAGACATGCTCTCTAGACCTCCTATGATGAATGCTTTGATAATCCTTCATAATAGTTCTATGGTTCACGAAAGTTTTCAAGAACAATATGCTAATGATGAGAACTTTAAGGATATCTATGCTGCTTTAATGAATGGTAAACATGTAGAAGAGAAAGATTGTTATGTGCAAGATAAACTGTTATATCACTTGGGAAAATTATGTGTTCCAAAGGATGAACAAGCACAGGTTATTAGAGAAGCACATACCTCATTGATTGCAGGACACTTTGGGGTAAACAAAACATTGACTCAGCTGCAGAAATATTGTTATTGGCCTCGTATGCAAGAAACTGTAACTAAGTATATTAGAGGTTGTGTTATGTGTGCAACTAGTAAGCCTAGTAACAAGAAATTGGGTTTGTACACACCTCTACCTGTACCTTCTCGTCCATGGGAAAGTGTGTCAATGGACTTTGTTGGGGGTTACCTATGTCTAGGAAGGGACATGATTATTTGTATGTAGTAGTTGATCGGTTCAGCAAAATGTGTATTTTGATGCCTTGTACAGCCAGGTCAACACAATCGACAACCGCTATGTACTTTCAATTTGTATGGGTTCATTTTAAGCTACCTACTTCTATTGTATCGCATCAAGATTCTCATTCTTGGGGAATTTTTGGTCGTACTTTGTGGGGACCAAGGACACCGCATCGAAGAAGAGAGTACGTACTTTCCAACCGCAGCACTCCACTTAATGCATAGAGGTTGTAAATAGGACAGTTGTGTATCTACTCAGAGGGTACTACAACAACCATCCTAAGTTGTGGGATGAGAGTCTTCATTATGTGCAGCATGCCTACAACCATGCAGCACACTCTTCTACTAAGAGGTCTCCTTTTGAGACATGCTTTGGTTATGTGCCCAAGACACCGATGGATTTTTCTTTTGGGAAAGATGATGTTAAAGATGGACACCATGATGCAGAGAAGGCTTTGAAGTTCATCCAGAAAGTCCAAGCAATTCATCAGGTAGTGGAAGCACGGTTGGAACAGAGCCAAGCAAAATACAAGGTTCGCCATGACAAGCATCGCACTGATCATCATTTTCAGGTTGGAGACAGATTTTGGTTACACATCAGCAAGGAAAGGATGCAAGGTGAAGGTAAAAAGCTTAAGCCAATTAGGTATGGTCCTTTTGAGATCCTTGAGAAGATTGGTACCAATGCCTTCCGCCTCAATCTTCCTCCATACATGCATATTTACTCGGTTGTCAATGTTGAGAATTTGAAACTGTATGAGCCTCCAATGATCCTAGATGAAGTCACAGACATTCAAGTTCCATCAGTTGATGACCTTTCACTAGAGTACATGTCAGAGTTGCCAGAAGATGTTATTCTCGACAGGAATGTCAGAACTTCATGAAGAGGAGATGTTGAGTACCTCAGAGTGGGCCTGAAGGGGATGCATCCAAGCAAAGCAAGATGGATGGAGATTGGTAAAGTGAGGGAACTTTACCCTCACTTACTTTCCAAGTAATCAAGCTTTCGGAGGTCCAAAAGCTCTCCAATGGGGAGGCCTAATCCGGGGGACATTTTTTAGTGAAATTGAAGTGTTCCCAATGCTCCAAATTTTAGCACCATCAGAAAGAGAACAACAACGCTCTGATTCCACCCAACTTGAACAGTAGCTAAAAGGACTCCTCACAGTAAGTTACTTCACGTGTCAAACTTCCAACAACCGCTTTAGGGCGCCCGAAAAGGTGAAAAAAAATCCTCATCATCTCTTAAATTGCCAAAACAACATCAAATCAAAGGGCTCGTCGAGACAATTCTGGCAACATTCGTTTCGTCGAAATAGGACATCGTATGCTCGAGCTACAAGCAGTCAAAGTTTAGTTGACTTGAAGGTACAGATGCTGATGTCATCATGCTGACGTGCCAGTCCGTACTATATGAAATCCACATGAATGAATTACTGCCCAACACGTGGCAAGTGACTCAACCAGAGTGGACTTCAACAAGGATCGACATCGGCGGTCCGTCCAACAGACGGGTGATCGGGTTCTCCGCATTCCTCAGCGCGGGGCGTGACATTTGGCAACCGACTTGGCATCGCCGACGAATGAAACTCGCCATGTGGCATGCTCTGCAAAAGGCGCGGGTCTCATCCATCTCCCGTCGCTAAGTTGTTTGTTCATTGAACAAAATGCTGGTTAGCCAAAACCCGCATCACCGCCATAGCACGCGGTTCGATCAGCAATCATGATAACAACCTTAACTATATATGGGCCGCTTTTGTTATCTTGTTAAGCGGTAAGTTGCAAATAAATGGAGGCCGGTGGGTTTCGGAACCGGCCAACCTTCGGCCCTAACCAAAATATAGGCCACCGTTAGACCATGAACTTACTCCGAATGATATAAGGAGTTTGTTTAGTTTTTTTAAAGGATGGTAAACCCAAATCTTGCCAAATCAAGGTTATGGTTAATCCTAACCTCCTCCCTTTCTATGTAAATGACAAAGGGGGTTAGGAACGACTCCTAAACATAACATATGGGGAGTTATGCATTTAATGAATTGGTTAAGCCTTTTTAGGCAAATTTTATGTATAAAAAGAGGGGTAAGGATTGGATTTCCTAAGTCCAGGTGGTGAGAACAGGAGAATGCTCAGGAGATTTTGAAGACATTTCCGCACATCAGAGGAACATCATGTTGCTGTGCTTGAAGGAGATAGTCTTGAAGCAATTGTAACTGTTTTTGGAGTATAATCAGATCGGTCACTCCGTTGGAGAGGGGCCTAGAGATGTAGTCCTTAGGGATGAACTCCATTATCAATTGTGTTTGTTCTCCTCTTTATCTTCTCTCTTTCTTTTTAGTTCATTATCTTGGCAAGCATATTATTTTGATTTTTTCATTTAAGCATTGTATTAAGTTATTGTTTATGTTAAGCATTCTATAAGCAATTGCCCTAGATCCTAAATAGATCAATAAACCATAATGGCATGCCAAAGTCTCTAATTCCCAAGAAACATCCATGACACCATGATCACCACCAAATGTAACAACAACAACTAATCCAACCGTGTCCACATATCTGCATAATCATAGTCAACTACATAGGTCTCATATCAAGACTGTACCTGGTAATAACATCTCACCTCCTCAACAAGACAACAAAACTAACAAACCAAGTTACTAAACCAAGCCACCAAAACTGAACATGCATCAACACTAAAATATCAATGAGAAAAGACAACCCATGTCCAAGTCATAAATGCAACATGTAAGTATAGACTGCCTACAACATTGGACAACTTGTAGATACAACAATGCAACATACAAATCCAACCATATATTGATAACCATGTCAAATGAGAGAATAATATGAGATGTACAACTGTGCATACAATGAATCCAACAACAAATCACCAAGATCCAATCATCCATAAGCTCATAATATCTCCATAGTCAAAGAAATCCATAAACATCTTAGGTGAGAAAAATAACAAATAAACGATGCCAAAATAACTCCAAACCTAATCCACTGTGTAGTGCTTTGAATAAGCTTTCCGTTGACTATTCAAAA
The DNA here is from genome assembly GCA_007258455.2 of Sequoia sempervirens. Lineage (NCBI taxonomy): Eukaryota > Viridiplantae > Streptophyta > Pinopsida > Cupressales > Cupressaceae > Sequoia > Sequoia sempervirens. Next base: position 13,417 of record VDFB02016490.1, on the reverse strand, counting down.
TCCAAAATCCAACTCCGTATGCACCCAATATCACCTCTCAGAGCTCAAAATAAACACCTGACTTTGACCATGCAAAACATTGTCAAAACTGCAAAAATATGGAAAAAAAATTACACCACAGTGTAGACTTTGAGTCACCTTTTCAACGAGTCCAAGAAGTCAAAATATGACATACAGGGTGAAAGTTACATGCATTTGAAAATAACTCCTAGAAAAAGCACAATTTCACCCCCTGGTGGCTCTGTGGTGGCCCACTAGCAACCCGCCGATGGCAGATTTCAAATTTGATTAAATCTGGTTTAATTTTTAAAAAATAAAAAACTTCATTTTTCCCATATCACCGAACTCGACCAACTATAAATTTCGGTTTAAAATTTTTTGAAGTCCGACATTTTACTTAGCAGAATTTATAAATGGTGATTTTTTTTAAAAAAAATTTAAATTTTTTAAAAGCTTTTTAAAAAACTTTGGTGGCAGACATAGCAGTAAGCTCCACCTTGCCATCGACCAACAAAGCCAACTGGGCAGATAGGCCTGTACTAGCCTATCAGGCGGTGCAGCAGGGTGTGTAGGCCATTGGGTGGGCCAGTCTGTGGACCCCCCCCGCCCCTCAACTTGCCCTTTTTAATTTTATTGTTTTTTTTCAAAGATTTTCTAATAATTTCATTTTTATTTTGTAGGTTTTTTAAATAATATTTTTCCAGTTTGACCAATAATTTTACTATGGAATTTTTCAGAGCCGAACCATAGATTTTTAATTTTTAATTTTTTGCACATGGGTAAAATGGGCAAATTTGGCCCTTTTACTAATTTGTTTTCCTTTTTTCAACTTTTCCAAAATAGGTCAAATTTTATGTCAAAATTTGTCTCTCTGCCAACCTGAATCCAACCATGAGGTCCATTTTTCCTAGTAGGTCATCCATAATTTCCCCCACAAAACCCTCATTTGAATGCACAACCAAGAAACCCTATTTTGCTAAAAATTTCTTACACCCCAAATTTGCAAACAACCCATCAAAACAACAAACCTAAAACCATCATATCTGTAATAAACAACCTACAAAACCCTCATATCTTGTCATTGTATTTCATTCTCTCATACAACCTAGGGTTATCCAATCCACAACCAATGCTGCAATACCACTTGTAAGGAAACTTGTAGCCATCTAATGACAATTTCCACATAGCCCAAATCTGAAATCATGCAAATAAATACTCAATATCAACATGCAAGAGAATAGACAACATACCTATGAAAGATGACACAAGATATACCTTGGGAAAACCCTCAAGAGAGAGAAACCCAACCTCCAAAAGCATCCACACTCCATGTATTATTCAACAATGAAAACCCATTACAATACATCTTTAGAGACTCCATGAACACTTTTAAAGAAAAAGTTTTCCATGCATTCCATGTTACCAAGCATGAATCCACACATCCCATGCCATGCTTCAAACCCTCACACATGCACAAGCTCAACCTGCTAACCTACAACAAACTATCCAACCCTAGACAACTACCCTTGTGGTTGCTTTTATAGAAACAAGCTCCCACAAAACCACCAAGTGGTATTACATAAACCATATGCCCAAAACCATGAAATTACAAAATCATATGACCCCACATTTAATATTGGGTACTTTATTATTTTATTATTCCCCAATATTAAATAATTACATACAACATAAAGTAGCCCCAACATTATAACTCCTAGTGATGCACATCCATCTAGGTACCCCTAGGTGCACCACACACATAATAATAAAATAAAAAATTATAAGCATTATGCAAGGTGTACAACACCTAATTCTAAAAAGAAGTACCCATTCAATTGTTAAACAACATTGGGGTTCTTCATTTTGAGCATAATGAACTAGAGTTGGCTCAACAAACTTTTATGGAGGCATTAGGAAATGGTATTTGGGTTGAATTCATAAATAAAAGCCCTAGTGCTAATTTTGTAGCTTTTCCTGTGCTCTTTAAGGATATGAAATTCTTCCATCGACTAGAAGAAGTTGGTGTTTCACTTGATTTACCATGGGATAAATTCACAACACTATTTAATCTTGCTAGGTTGTTTGAACAACTACATGATACTGAAAAAGAAAATCTTTTATACAGGCTAATATTGTTCAAGTTTCCTAATTATGTGGATGCATATCTACATCTTACAACCATGGCTCAAGTTTGGAATGAGTTCTCATCAAATGCTTTATCTGTGCCTATAAAAATGGAATTGAAAACAGATGAGTAGCTTAAAGCAAAGAAATAATTAAAGCTACACAAAGTGAATTAGATGCAAAGAATTATTATGTTGACATTTCACTTGGAAATTGGAATTATTTTGTAGCTTTTTGCAATGAGAGGAGGGATCCAAAGGTGGAGGCACAACATCTTGAGAAGGATAGAGAATTGTATTGTAAAATGTTGGCACAGAGACCAGGAAATGTTTATGCTACAAATGAGGCAGCATTGTGCTAGTTGAAAGGGGTCAATTTGATATTGCAAAGGAAATTTTTACATAGGTACAAGAAGTTGCAGCAAGAAACATCTTTGTTCAGATGCTTGATGTGTGGGTAAATCGAGCACATGTTTACTTTTCACAAGAACAATTGGTGTTTGCAGTGAAAATGTATCAAAATTGTTTGAGGAAATTCTAATTTGGCATTGACACCCAAATTTTATTATATTTAGCCCGAGCACATTATGAAGCAGAATAGTGGCAAGATTGTGAAAGAACATTATTAAGACTAGTAGATTGTAATGAGCATTTCAAATTTGTGTTTAATGTAATGAGGGTTTTGAATTACCTCTGAATTCGCTGTAGAGGGCATCCCCAAATCCAATTTCACTATAGAGGGCCTCAGAGAATTCAAATTTGTTGCAACAAACTCTGAATTCCTTGCCCTTGCCCACCTTTTCAAAAGTCTCTAGGTCCTCTCTGAGTCCTTGTCACCCATGCAAGTAGTTGCTATAACTAATCAAAATGCCTCATGCCAACCTAACAAATGAAGTGATGTCTGCAATGAATGAATGAAGTGACATCAAGCGAGATGAATGAATCTGCAATCAACATGAATAATCGTGCCAATACATTGTGTGCATGAATACATCACGCCAATATTTGACCAAATTATTTTTTAAATTTTTTGTCTAGTTTGGATTTGATGACTAACTATTTAGTCATTTTTATTTCTGTCACTAAATAAGTTTTTAGTCAATGACCAAATTAGTCATTTATTTACTCATTTATAGCTGAGTTGTAAAAAATGAGTAGAATTTAGTCATTTTTAGTTGTTGTGACTAAAATTTTTAGTCACCTAGTCATTTATTTGCCAAATTCTACTAGTGTTAATTAGTTGAAGGGAGTTGTAGCATGTAGTTTGATCATGATGTCATGATATCTTGGTTACATTAATTGATTATACACTTTTAGAGGGATCTTTTGATAGTGATGATTTGGAAGTCTTGGATTGGTTTGTGATGGTTGTATGTATCTTCTTGGTATGTAGATCTTGGTTTCACCTGATGTTACTAACATTTCAGTTGTGTGTGTAGACTTGGATGATATTCATGGAGGAGATGGTTGTCGCAATGCCATGTGTAGCTCAGTATCATGATTCAATGGGAGTTGTTGGTAGTGACGTGGATCCATCATTGGTGATGGTTATATTCATGTGATTAGAGATGTGGTTTCTTGGTTTAGAGTGTGATTGTTATTATGCCATGGTTTAATCTTGTTACTAGTTTAAAGTTTGTCATGGTATATAGTCTCTTGATATTGGTCATGATGGTTTTAGTGCATGTGATCTCCTAGGAGGATATGGTTAGATCATTATGTCATGATAGGTTCCTGATTCTATGGTTGGAGCTTTGACATTGATCTTGGTGGTTCTCTTTGTATTGAGAACATGGTCATTTGCTTGAATAATTCATGATGGTGCTATGTTTCATTTGGAGTTTGGCATGTATTGATCAGTTTCAGGTGCTCATGGACACATGGAGATGTAGGTGAGGTTGGAGTTCTCTTGGGATTAGATACATTTTCTTGAGATGGTTACTCTTTGGAAGTTTCAGCATGGAAGATTGGGGAGCTTTCACATAGATATGGACATGAGTTTATGATAGACTAATAGAGGAGATTTCTTTTGGAGTGATTCATGATGGATTTGTTATCCTAGAGGAGCATTCTCATCCCCCACTCTTGGTCTACTCAATAGTCTATCATTTTATAGGTGTTTTGCCTTGCCTAACCAACCCATTTTGATTTGGAACAAAATGGGTCCCCCTTTCTTTTTTGGTTTTGTTTCCTTTGGTTTTTGCTTTGCTCTTGGAAGTTCTTTTGTTTTCCTCTTGATTTGTCTCTTTGCCCTGATTCTAGTCCTATCTTAGCTTGAGTTGGTTTTCTTCTTGCTATAAATTCAATGAAGTAAGCATAAGCAACGGGATAGTTTATTTTAATATATTTCATATGCTTTGGGGACTAATGGAAGCATTTGTTTTGTAGGATTAAATCCTACACTTGATGATATTTTCCAAGGGAGCTCAGCTGGAATGCATTCCCCAATCCAGTTGGTCATAAAAATCAGCTAAGGCAAAGGTCGGCAAGACCCCAGAGATGTCACAACGAGCGAAATTCATGTGTAGGCATCAGTCGGCAAGACAACAATCAGAGTCCCAGTGACTAGTAGCTTCCCATCAGCATGGGATTTTTCCTTTGGCAAAAGGTCTTGCTGAGATCCTTAAGTCTCACCAACTGGCGACAAATAGAACACATTTTGGCATGAGGATTTGACTTCGGGGAGAAGTCTTGGTGACTTGTTCGTGTATGATCAACCAGTGCAAACAAGCCTCTGCCTCAACATGAGTCATTTTCTTCGGTGTATGCTCTTGTTGAGCTCCCTATGTCTTGCTGACCCAGAATGTCCCGCTGACATGTTGCTTCATCGGGGAGAAAATGGGATTGTCACAGCGATAAAGGATGTGCTTATGGAGATCCTTTGGCGAGGCATAATGTATATATAGGACATCTCCCCGACAGGGGAGTGTTATGTTGATGCAAGAGGTGCGAAGGAAAGCATATCGGTATGACCCCTGGCCGATAAGCATGGGTCTTGCCGAAGGGAGTTACATTCGGCGAAGGATAAAACCTTTGGCATGATGTCTGGCCGAAGGGATGAGGTCACAGCGACAAAAGTGGAATTGGCGTAGTGATTTGGGATAGCTATGAGGTCTCGGCGACCGAGTGATGTCTTCCCAAAATGATAGGAGATCGCCAAAAGATAACACTCTCGGCGAGAAGTCTCGCCAACATGCGGAGGTCACATCAAAAAGGCTGAACTCGGGGAAACCGAAGGAACTCAGGGAGACTCTAAACGAATGGAACGGGTTCAGTAAGATGTATTGTTGACCCAATGATGTCTCCCCATCATAAAGAAATGGGCTTGCCAACAGAACAAGGACTTCGCCATGTGGTCTTATCGATATGCTAAAATCTTGTTGATAGCGGTGGAGTTCACAAATAAAAAATAGAGACATCCCGGTATAGCCAAGGGAGCTTCATATGACCTTGTGCCGATTAAGAAGTCTTGCTGAAAGGAAAATGAACTCCGATCTAGAGAGAGGGATATCATCGTTGTGATGTCCTACCAACAAGCGGCTATCTTGTCGATGTTCTTTTGAGCTCGATATGACTCCCAAAGCTCACTAAAAGGTCTCACCAACTACCCCATGCTACCTGGGGAAATAGAAGGATGGGATGCAGCATCGAGGAGACACCCGATAATCTCCCTACACCCGACATCTGATACCATTTAGACCACTTTTGACCGCCTGATAAAGCTCGCATGGCGTATGCCTGACCAATCAAAGGAAGCCAAAAGAGTGATTCATTGGTCCCTTTGACCGATTGATTATTCCTAGGAAAGAAGGTCAACAAAATGCAAACCAGATGGACTCTTTCTGAGATCCAAGGGTGATGGATTGACTCAGGAAAAATGCAAAGATCTACAAGGAGGCCCGATGGTGCTTCCAGAAGGTGGTCAGCATGCAAAGAGGTCTAGAACATGAAGGAGGCCAAAAGAACTAAGAAACTATGACTCACAGGGACAGCTATAGTGACCACTGAAAAAGATAGATCAGTATTAATGGTGATATTCTAGAGCATTCAAAGTGGCCTCGATGGAGTTCAAAGATGGACACAAGGCAGGGAGTTATCTGCCCGGAATGAAAAAAGATAAGATCACTTGAATTAACCTTTGACAATATGGGCCAGTGGGGCTTCTCATTGAATACAACATTAACTCTTCTCAAAAAGATCTGAGAGCCAGCTCTCCTGAAGTAGATATTTTGTAGAAAAAAAACCTAATACAGGGGGACAACACATTATTTTTGATACATCTTGTATATAAGGAATTCTGGCCTCTTGGAAAAGGTTAGAGTTTTTGAGGTTAGAATTTGTAGAGCACTTGTAGAGAAGAATTTGTAGAGAACTTCTAGGATTAGAAAGGAGTTAGAAATCAGAGAGAAAGTCAGATAGGAAAGATAGAACAGCTTCCTGATTCTTTTTAATAGGAGCCTCTTCTGTCTTCTTAGTTAGGAGTTAGATTCAGAATAGCCTGTAATGGATTTTTCAAGTTTTCTTAGTATAAATGGAAATAATTTTGAGTCATAGATTTTCTGTACAATGGTGATTGTGCCAGTTTTGTAATTGTCATTTATCTATTTCACTAACAAGTAGAAACAACTAGATTAAAATCTATTTCAGATTGTGTTCCTAAATGATATTTGTCTTAAGTTAATCATTTGATCTATGAAGCCTACAAGGAATGGAATGTTATTTGGTGTTTTATTTAAAATGGTAACTAGTACTCTGTTATTGAAATCAACACTGTAAATGAATGAAACTGTGTGTCAATCACAAGTTAATTTTTTTTCTGGTTTTAGTTTGCAATTCCTTGAAGGATTACAAGTCTGGTTAAGATTGGATGAATTATTGTTCTTTTCTGTCCCAAAACCCTGATCTATCTTTTGTTGTTTCTTTAAAAACCCCAGTTAAATTACGTTTTAATTCATGTTTGATCTTAGAACAATCCAGAAGCTCACACCAGTAGGCCCCTTGAATATTACTATTACATTGACCACTGAGGGACATTAGCACAGTTGAGAACCAACTACAAAGATCTTGGGAGCTAAGATATCCATGTGTTATCTTTCTCTTTTAGGAGAAGCAGAGTAGCAATATTTTTTTTGCATGTTGTTGTGCCATTTGGGATGTCAACAGGAACTGGTACTAGAAGGAGGGCCTAGAAGGGAAAGCTAGATAAAACTAGATTTTTCTCTCCAGAAAGGCCCCACAGAGTTCTCTGATCAACTAAAAATCCATCACCTTTCATAGAACTCAGGACCCCAACAAGACACAAAGGTCACAAGACTGGGGCAACTATCATACCACCCTTATCAGCTCCACTCACTCCACCAGGTTTTTCACCGATACCCTAGTGGATACCTATCAATCCACCATCACGTCCATCTCAATTGTCATCACAGTTGGTTCAACACATAAAACAGCTGGCTCAACCACCACCACCCCCACCAATGGTGTTCTTTCAGAATAATCCCTCTCCATTGAGGACTATCCCTAGAGGTTTTCACAATATTCCCAAGAACCCTGAGAAATTATGTCCCAAGTACTTTCATGGTGAATCATGGAGTGCTAAAGAACACCTAAAAGCTTTCAAGGATGCTTGTACTAGAGCTTAGATAGCTCACCATGATGTAGTATGTAGGTTATTCCCTTACTCCTTAGGGGATATGGCTTACAATTGGTACCTTAATCTTCCTCAATGTTCCATTCTGACCTGGACACATTTGGAAAATTCTTTCATTAACTAGTTCAGGGTTTATGTAGACCCAACTCTTCTATATCACCAATTTACTACCATTAGAAAGGAACCAGGTGAATCCTTGTCATTATTCAATACCCGGTTCCAACGATTGTATAGGATATTGCAAGATCCCTATCTAGTCACTGAGAACAATGCCATTCAAGCTTACTTTAGGGTTATAGACCCTTTGCTAGGTTTGTTCCTGCAAAGGACTTACCAACTAGCTGATATTGATTCTCTATCCAAAGTCTATCATTTAGCTATCAAGTTGCAACAACAAATTAGTTCTCAGCAAGGAAGCTTGGGAGGAGGTTTCCCTTCAATAGGATATCAGATGCATAGCCCAAATCCTCTATTCAATACCATCTTAGGAATGTCTCCTTCCCACTATGGGCCTATATCTGAATTGAAAACTCAACCACCTCTCCCATTCTTTGCTACTGGAACTTCTGATCCCTTTCAACAATCACAACTTCCTCAAAGTTCCCATGGTTATCATAACCAAATTGGAACACCAGGTCATGTGGGTCAGCCACCTGTTGTTAAGAGCCCGTAAAGTGAAAAGACAGTCCAACTTACAAATGAGGTAGAAACTTTGAAGAAAACATTGTCTCAAGTTACAAACAACATGGCTCAGCTTCGATTGAACCCCGTTCAAATCCAAGGTAATTACCCCAATCAAAATAGCAACAATCAGGGTACTTATCAGAATAATAATAATTAAAACCAAAGGGGTTATCAGGGCCAAAATTCCTCTAACCAGGGCTATCAGAATCACAGTTGAGAACCAACTACAAAGACCTTGGGAGCTAAGATATCCATGTGTTATCTTTCTCTTTTAGGAGAAGCAGAGTAGCAATATTTTGTTTGCATGTTGATGTGCCATTTCAGACGTCAACAATAGGTATTGCCCATCCTATTTTTATGTGTTTATGTTTCATGCTTTGATTTCTCATGGGAATGAGTTGATTCATGGTGATTTATTTTGGAGACTCATTTGAGGATTGTTTAACATGATTTTATGTTGTTTTATCTTTCATTGATATGGATCTTGAGCTATGGATGGTTAGTTTTAGAGCATTCATTTTGAGAGATGTTTGGCATGTTTATCTCCTTGTGTATTTAAGTTTATGTTATCATTCATTGATGGAAAGTTTAGGAGATGGTTGATGAGCTGATTTTTCAGATTTGGGAATGGTTACTTTGAGTTTGATCTTCTTGATTAGAAAGGCTTACACCCATGTTGTCATTTACATGATTCATATATTATTTGATCTAAGAGATTGAATGTTGTTTTGGGTGTTGTTGAGGATTCTCATTTGGGGTTGTTAGTAGATCATACTTGACACAACGTTGCACTTTTGAGATGTTGGTAGAAGGACATTTTATGGTTTATAGGTTTTCTCTCTTTGTGGTTCATTTATGGAGGTTCGTGTTCATATGATTTGGGAGGATGGTGGCAACATGTTGTGAGAGAGTATGCAAATATTTGGGCTGCATGTGTGGATCATTGTTGACTATTTTTCACACCTTGATATTGTATTGATTGGTAGACCAGCTATGTTGTGACATTACCCATGTAGTGGGAATTCTAATGCATGTTTTTCATTGACAGGTTTGATACAAGGAGCTTGTGATTGTAGTTTATGGGTTGCATATGTTTTTGGCATGAGTTTATTGATGCATTTGATACCTAGGAGGTATGGATGGTTGGATGTATTATCATGCATTGTGAACGTTATTTTGACCACATGGATTTTTTTCACTGCATGGTTGTATGAGTTGCAAAACGAAAGTTGCACCACTTTGCAACTTTATAGTGCTTGCATTTGATAACTTTTTCCTCAACTAAAAATTCGTCACCATGGGAAATCACCTCCGAGATAGCAAAAGAAAATAGAGGGTATTGTAGATGGTCCCAACACGATCCTGTAGCCTTAGATGAAGAGTTTGTGTCACAATTTCTAAGTAATAGCCCATCAAATATTGTTGTCTTTTTGCACTAAAATCTTAAGTGATCGAGCTGGATGAATGTAGCTTGGAGTGATTCAACATGTTTGGGTGTGAAAGAGGATCATGCCTAGTGTAGACATACCCATTAGACATGTTGGAACAAACGTTTTGGTCATACAAGTTGCAGAATGAAAGTTGCACCACTTTGCAACTTTACACTGCTTGCATTTGACAACTTTTTCCTCAACTAAAAACTCATCACCATGGGAAAACACCTCCTGAGATAGTAAAAATCAAGAGAAGTTATTTTAGAGGGTACCAACATGATCCTATAGCCTCAGATAGAGAGTTTGTAAGCATCACACTTTTTGAGTAATAGCCCATCAAAGATTGTTGCCTTTTTGCACTTTGGACTCTTAAGGGATATCATCGGTCCAATGTAGCTCAAACTATTTCGACATGTTTTGGTTCAAAAAAGGACCATTCCTAGCCTAAAAATACCCATATAAATGTGTTGGAACTATTTTTAGAGCAAACTAACCTCCTTTTCATTAACAATAAAATATTCTTATCTTTTTATTCCTTTTCTAAGTGGCTAATTTTAGTCTTCAATTGTTTTGCTTCAATTTCAACTCTTAGGAAAACAAGATCCTTCTATTTGATAGAGTTTTCAATGCTTAGGAAAATAACTTAATTTTTTCAAATCCACCTCAAGCATCATCTCTCACTTTCTTTGCCTACATAAATTCTTAGCAAATACAAATCCTCAATCGTGTTAGGTTGAATGCAATAAATGACAACAATTGTGATATAGCAAGTTTGGTGTGGGCCAAGGTTGATTGACATATATGACAATATCATATGAGTGTTATTTCTTTTGTGCAAAGTGTGCATTATGACTATATTGTGGCAAGCCCATAAAGTATGCCTAGTTTGCTTATTCATGCATTATGGTTAGCAACATTCATTGTTGTGCATTACGATAATAAAAATTGCATGTGGAAGGTCAAATAACTTGCATGTCATGAAGTTGTATTTGGTTTGTTTAATGGTTGCATCATGGTTGAGTAATGTATTAATTGTTGATCATGATTATTGTATAGATTTCACATGAACAATCTAACGAACATGTATCTTGTTCAGTTGTAAAGACTTTGTTTGAAGGTTGTGTTGGAGTGTAGTTAACACTGAAATAGGGGGGTGAATCTGTGTTAACAAATAAAATTAACTCTTTTAATTCTTTTAACAATAATAAGATCATGAATGAACTTATGTTGTAAAAATGAAATGAATAGATACAATGAGAAAAAACATTTAAAATATTGACACATAATTTGTCTTGAGTGGAAACCCTCCTAGGGAATAAAACCACTCGAACTTGGCCTCATTGGCCTTATCAAAAAAATATTCTTTGTACAAAGCTTCACTAGTTGATCTGTCTCATTGATAGTTGTGATATCTCATTGATAGTCTTATGAAATGTACAAGTATGAAAGTAATATAAATATAGAGTTAATTTGTATTTCATTAATCACATACGCTATTCTGCAATGACCTCAAAATTAGAGTTACAATGTTTCAAGCCTCAAAAAAATATATATTGTCCTTCAGAAAGATATAATCTATGCTATCCAAAAACCTTTCATCTCTTTTCGACATGAGCACAATAAGATATTTTATATGTTCTTTGTTTGTCAAACATAAATTAGGTAAACAAAAGTCGTTTTGCAAACCTGTATGAATAACTTCCATATGAAACTAAATCTGCAATTTCCTTTTGCCAGATGTAAGAACATATTTCTTTACAAAACTTCAACCATAATCCATCAGAATTAGCAAAACCCAACTTGCCAAGAAAACAATGAAAATAACCAACACATACCTGCCATACAGTCTATAGAATTGACACAACAAATCTCTATCAAACCCACAAACTAATGAAAGGGTTTCTTGACAAAAAAAACATTCTTTATATAAAACAAACCCTTAGAATCAACATTAGACTCTACCTTAACAGTAAACCCAACTAGGGTTTTTGTCAAAGTATTTTACACATTAAGGAATGAAAAAATTCTTGTTTACAACATTCTTACAAACAAAACTTCCATGAAGCTCGAGAGATTTGAATAAACTCCACAACAAAATTTAACATAATGGCTATAGACAGATTTTAGAAGACCAAACATCTCACAATATTAAGATTCGTAACCTCAAGAATAATAGAATGCATAGATCACGATTACTCAAAGCATAATCTAAGGCCCATTGATTTAAACAACACCAAGTAAAGCAGAAGATTGAAAACAAACAAAATGGAAAAGAATACACCTGGGTGGAACACAAAACACCTTCACTTCCCTGTAGATCACTGCATAAAACTTGTCCTTTCAGCCAACAAAGAAAACCAGCTCCACTTGTAACCAACACCATGATTAGGGTAACAACCGTAATCAATATGAACAAATGAGACAAACACCAACAATGCTCAACCAAGTCTTCAAATACTTTTTCAAAATTGGCATAATGATGTTTCACATCCGGGCATAATGATGGGAAAGAATTCCCATTCATTCAAACAACTAATTACCACTGACAACCCCAAGATCCTTTTAATCTTAACTTTATAAAACTTTATTATTACCTTCTTTCATCATTTGCATTTGAGTAAAGTCAATTTGCCACCCCTTTTTTTGTTCAAAGATTTCCTCACAATGATGTTGCCTTGTAAAAGAAATATAGTGTGTCAATGTTCCTTTAGAACAAAACAATATTATCATTACCACATCTTTCCAATTGACTTTAAGAAAACATAATGTGCCATCCTTTCAAAAGAATTCCTTACAACAATTCAAAGTTTATTTGAAGAATAATATGTTGCCTTATTAAAAATAGAATAGATTGTTTACCACAACTTACCAATATTCAAGTAAACATGCAAATGACCTTTCTTATTTCAAACTGATCATAGGCCAAGCTATGAAACATACCAACCAATAACATATGCCAAATGCAGATGATAATACCAACTCATGCAAAACTGAAATATCACCATGTGCAGAACTAGATACCCCAACCTTGGTGTTATGACATTAATGCCAAATAATACTGAGGGACAACAAACTCCCCCTTTTGCATTGATGTCAAACACAAAGGTTAATCAACAATAGTAGAGATATAATATACATGTTCTGAACATGATGAATGCATGAAATCCATAGCCATCTTGCCACATATCCAAGAAACCATCAAATACAATTGAAAATAGGATAAACAAAGAATATCACCATAAAAATTGCATATCATAAATACTGCATATCACTGTGAAACATATCACTTCCCAAACCACAAGCTGAACTGTACAACAAGCTGAAAATAAGCCTCCAAATCACTAGCTGAATTGTACAACAAGCTGAAAACAAGCCTCCAAATTCTCCCCCTTTTGACACAATGCCAAAAGTAGAGAAACTGAACCAAACATGAAAATTTCTCATAATTCCAAATAGATACTAAGGGATAAAAGAATATGCATGAATTGCTCCCCCTGTCTCCATGAACTAAAATTAACATGGAAGAG
>VDFB02016489.1:0-21744 GCA_007258455.2 Sequoia sempervirens | reverse complement strand
GAGAAATATTAGAGAAAAGATTGGGAGTCATGTTTAAAACAAGCCATGGGTTGATTTTGCACATAATAAATATGGCATTAGGGAAATAATTTTTGAGTGTTGATTGTAAATTAATGGTGAATTCCGATATATCATCCATGTTTTTGGCATCAATGCTAAATGCGGGGGATTCAAAGACAGTGGTGGAGGTGCTTTGCAAAAAGCTAATATGAAACAAATTCTTGGGTGGTTTGGAGAATATTTTGGATAATATAAAAAATAAGTGGGGGATTCCATTACCAAAGTATTACTATCTCATCCATTAGTGAGGAAAGGTGTTTAAGTGATACTCACTCATCTTTATAGAGGACCCTTTAGTGGTACCAAAATTAAGAAACACGCTGTAGAAGAGTATCATGTTGCTTAAGAGAATTCTAGGGTTGGCACCAGATGAAGGGTTGGGGTCATTGGAGGAGTATATCTAGGAGGAAAGGTTGACGAAGAAAGGATAAATAACTGGAGCAGGGTCAAAGATGTTGTGGACTTGGTGGCTGTGAGAGAACTGGTGGCAGGATCCAATGATGTGAGGGAAGAATGACACTAAAACCTACCAATTATGGGATTAATGGGTAAGAGGAATAGGTGGCATCACCATAAGACATATTTTGTGTCCATTTTTTTGGTAATAAGAGCTAATAGAAAAATAGTATGGGTTTATGCTCTAATTTTGGATCAGAGGAGCTAGGCATAGGATGTAGGTAGGGTTTCAAATAATGGTTTGATTGTTGTTAATACTCCTATTTTATCTCAATGGAGCCCCTCGTGTGTTCTGTGGACTATTAACTAGCCTCATTTTGATACTCTCTATTATAACATTCATATTTAGTGATTATTAATACAAGGGTACAACCCCTTATGACTATTTTGAATTGATAAAAAAACTATTCTAAAATATAAAATATCATCTATTTTCGTAAGTAAATATATCTCAAATATTACATTTTAAATTTATTTTAATTAAAATTTATATGTACATTACAAATATTATAAACAAGCATTATCCTTAGATTAATCAATACAAAATCTCTTTTTTAATTATTAAAAATGTATAATTTTAATTTATAATAGAAACATGTCCTAATTTTACTACTAAAAAATATGGTATGTTTTTTAAGAATTTATAATTGAAAGATATGAAGAAAACAACTAAAAAATATTAAGAGCATAATAAATTTTTATTTTATTTTATTGCTTTGAATTTTTTATGTATAAACACTAATACTTAATTTAAGATAGAAATAAAAATTCATTTTTTTCTGAAAAAAATTAAAAACTAAAAATACAAATGTGAATTTAAGTTTTTTAATAATTTATAACAAAAAATTCTCAAGATTAAAAATATATTAAAAACATTGCAAATTTCCATTTTATTTTATTGTTTTGAATTTATACTATAAATAATAAGATTTATTATTATCATATAAAAAAAATATTTGTCTTTTCATAAGCAATTCTTATTATAAAATATCTTTTGCATACCTCAACAAGGATATCTCTTCACCATGTTACATAAATATATATGCTAATTAAAATCACTTTTATTTTATTCTATTTTTTTAAAACTATAAATATTTAATCAAATAATGCATGCAATTGTTCTTTTCAAATTCTCATGTGTATTGTCATTAACAAAATTACATCAAAGTAGGAAGTCCAAGATTTTTTGTGATTGCTAATTTGTACACAATTTCTCTATAACAAATATTCCACACTCATTTATTATGTCACGACAAATTTATACACCACCTTCCATTTCTCATCTTGCCACTTTCATTCATGTCCTTAATCCTAGTGTGCCTCTATTTAACCTTGACATTAATGTTTAAAGGCTTGTTGAGATGAAAAGTAATGTTGATTCCTTATCTAATGGAAACAAAAAAAGACATACATATAAAAATCAAACACAATTCAATTTCTATTGAAAATTTTACATATCCATTTTTTGTTGGATTTTTGGATCCTAGATTTGAGATGCACAATGTTAAAGGAGATCCCATGACACATTCAAGGTTTTTAGTGCTACATATTTGGATTTTGTGTATGATGATAAGTTATTGGCTAAGTTCTTCCCATGAAATTTAATAGCATTATCTTCCATTTGGGTCTATTTTTTAATATTGAAATTGGTCAATGCAAATATTGGGAATGTTGGAATGAAGTTTATTATTTTAGATTTTTTGATTGTAAACAAGGATCTACAAAGTATATACATTCTTAACATTTGCATGTGCAAGTGAGATGAATGTTAAGAACTAAATTTGTTAGAGGCTACCACACTTAATTATGGATCTTCTAATGCTTCATCTACATCATCCTACCCTTGTAAATTTGAAAAGAAAAATTATTTCCAAAAGGATAGTAAAAATAATGGAAATGACCATTGTACAAACTATACATTATAAATGTTTCTAATATTATGACTCTAAAGCTCCAACTTTTCCTTTGTAAAATGTGCTTCAAAAATTTACTTAGTACAGATGATTACACTTCCTCCTATTAGGCCATTAGATAAATCTAAAGTTATTCTAAAAGATATAATGAGAAAGAATTTTGTTATTAAATTGTAGAGTTAATTGTAATTATACTCAACATTTTGCGGGATTAAGGAATAATTGATTAAGGATTTGATTGATAAAAAAAAAAAAAATTAGGGTTGAGGGGTTAATATTGGGGTCAATCCTTCAATTGTTCCTCCTAATGAAAATTCTAACATTTTACACTCAAATAAATCTTAATAAAATGGCTCTTATATGAGTGGTCATGAGATTGAGGTACATATACATGTTGACGAGCTTGAAATCATTGATTCACCCATGTATGTGAGGAATGATAATTTGTTGGTATTAATAAAAATTATAAGGGTACTTATTCCTTCTCTTATGTACTAGTGGATTGACTTTTATAGAAATTTCTTAAGTGGACTAACTAGTATTCAAACTTAGGACTTCCCATTTGGTGTTAGGATGCTCTTACTATTGAGCTAATGGCTCACATTGTGATGAGTCTTTTATGGCTTAGGTGTGTATCATTTCTCCAACACACTCCCTTGAGCCACAACATAGTACAAATGCACCTAGCTTGGCTCTAATACCATGTTGAAATTTCCATGAACTAGAAGTTAGATGCAAATCGCCAACTAAGCTACCCACCCACCCTTTATGACAAGCTTCAATTCCACGATTTAGGTATGCTAATTTTTCTACACCTTTTTCACATTGTGAGATATTACCAAATAATTATAATGGTCCTTTAGTTTTGTGTGGATCATGAACCATATAAGGGTGTGTTTATTGATCTTACTCACCAATAAAATGTATGCATTGAATAATTTTTGTTTTATCATCATTTTATCAACAAGCGTATGCATATTTGAAGGTTTATTTAAAATTGACTAATGATATGTTGATTGAAACTATAGGATACATTATTTTACCTTAATTTTTGGTCTAAAAGATGAGGGAAGTTCTTATTCTATGTCATATTCTTTCTTCTTTAGATGTATCTCATATTTTATTTGGGTATTCATGGATAAAGCAATATCACATCATCTATGTCATGCCATCAAGGTATCAAATATGTTTGAACACTAGTAAAGAGGTTGGCAATTGCAAGATCCGTGATATGCCTTATTTTAGATTAAGCCATTTAACCTAAATACCTGTAAATAAACATACATATCCCCATATAAGTGCAAGGATTCTTTTGCCTACCTGTAAAAAATTCAAAAGGAAGCAATGAAAAACAAGACAAGATGCAACACCTGAATTCCTAGTTGGTTTACAATTACAGAGCCTGCAAGAAGAAAAGGTATTTTATATTATAAAATGACCTCAAGAACGAGTATAGCCAAAAAAGAACCATAAAGCATTAAAAACTTTAGCTTTAGAAGCATGTATGGGATTGATATTTACCCTAAACATGGTTTTCTATAAAAAAATTACTTCCTAGCAAGCACACTATAGAATCTCACAAAATAGGCTGCTTAGGCTCTCAGGCTTCCATTTGTTCTATGGAGATATTTTATTGTAATGTACATAATCAATGATATGATTCTTGATTTTTTGTAAGATTTAATATTATGACACCTTAACAAACCAAGCTATGAATTTCATTGTTCACTCCTACATGTATGGAATTTACATTTTCATCTACAAGTTTGACCCTAAATTTGTAGTTTTAAAATTATTTTGTGACCTTGACCCCTACACTTCTAGTCTTTAGGAATTTATTTATCTCCATTATTTAGACTATGTTGAGAGCCATTATAATGTTTTTTTGCACTAACTTTGGGAGGAAACTCATTTTTCCTTACTCAAACCCTTGGATTATGCAAAACGGGGAAGCAAAATACTATATTGAAAATGCTTTAAAAACATTCAAACAAGTGCAATTTGAATTCAACAAATTTAAAAAAATTTGCATATAGGGTTTCGAAATTAAACAAATACATGCATTTTGAACTCTAAAAAAATGGAATTTTAAATACCTCATGCTCAATAGTGGTTGATATGCGAATTGGAATGATGAAGTTTGAAGAGAGGAACCGAAATTTTCTTTCGCCGGTGAGAGAAACTTTGTTGGGTCGCCGTCACGGATTCTATTCGCCGCGTGCACCAGGGAGACAGTGACTGGTAAAAATCACAGTAAAAGTGTGAAAATGAAAGCTTTTTTTTTGTTTTAGTCATATTGAAGGGGTTCGCTGAATCTAAAAGTTCGGCCAACCTACTAATATTATTTTTACTCAGCTGCTCATTGGTTCTATTGAACCATATGGTTCGACCGGAATTTGATTGGTCTCTTGGCTGAACCATATGGTTCGCCTCGAACCTACTGATGAAGAATGCAAAAACCTTAGTTCCTTCTTCCTAGCAAGCAAACATTCCATGGTTCCTACCTGCTATGGCCTATGAAGTTTTGCATTTTAAAGCTGCAAATAAAAATTCATAATTAATTATTTTACCTAGAAAAAATCATGCAAAAAAATATGCATCAAATTGGGAAATGAGTCCCTACTTATATATAAAATCTGCAAAAAACATTATCATTTTTATTGTGGTTAGAGAGGTCGTATTGCATTAATTCCACTTCTATTTTTTCCCTAAATCTAAGTACTACTACATGAAATTTCAATTTTCTTTAACTAATAGGATTTTAAAAAACCAGTAGTTTAGAAACTATATTCAATTTTCTACAAATTCTATTCTTACATATTTTTGAAATAATATAGATAACTTATTCAAATTTTTACGTCAAGTTGCCTAATTATGATTTTTTTGAATTTTTCACCACTTAAGGGCCTATTTTTTCCATGATGATCCTACACATACCCCTCTGTAAAGCCACATCCCTCTCAGCTGTCACCATGACCACCTACTTCTGAGCTTGGACTTGCTTAGTAGTCAAAACCAAAATCTGCTAGCAAGCCTAATCTCTCTCACCTATCAAAGCCTGCACCTACTATTGTAGTTGTTGAATTTGTGCATCTCGTGGATTTGGTGGTGGTGGTGGTGGCACTAGTTGTTGTTGGGTGATCCCACAATAGTGGTTTACAATTTTTGGCCAAACTGGACACTGAAATTATTTTTTAAAACTAAATCTTCACATTCGGGCACCTATAGTAGCTAAACCGTGAGGAAATTGAAGATGATGCAAACTAGAGTCTCGTCACATTTTTTCTGTAGATTTAAAAAATATTTTTTTCAATTTTTTTGGAATCAACTTGCACTTCTTTTTCCATCTCCCACGAAAACTATATTTTTTCAAAAAACAACATTTTTAAAAAGTGATGCACATTGTATAACGTATAATTTTTTTTCCATGAAGGATAAAATTATAATTCTTTCCAATTTAGATTTGTAACTCTGATATCTAGTGGTTCGACTTGGTTAGATAGTCTTTTATTGAATATTTTTTCTTTAACCAAGTTTCAAAGTCAAACCAATTACAATTCAGACATAGCGCGACTGTATAACGTGCAACTTTTTTTGTATATATCAATATTCCTTTTTTTTGCTGGATCAAGGACTTCAATATTTGGTGCACTCATATTTTTTATTTTTTTTGATAGTCTGCTATTTTTCCACATGTACAGAATAGAGACCTTCATTTTTGATGAAAAATCTATGTTTAATAAAACTAAAAAAACAAATACATAATAAAACAAAAACATATT
Source organism: Sequoia sempervirens (assembly GCA_007258455.2). Lineage (NCBI taxonomy): Eukaryota > Viridiplantae > Streptophyta > Pinopsida > Cupressales > Cupressaceae > Sequoia > Sequoia sempervirens. The sequence continues at coordinate 15,533 of VDFB02016489.1, read as the reverse complement.
AAAATTATATTTGTTGGATAGCACATTCCGAGGACTACTTGATTCCAGTTGGGTTGTGAAGAATCCTCCATTTTCATCCTCCACCTCAGCTTCGAAGTGTAAAAATTTAGTTTTTTTTTTGTTTTTTAGGGGGAGAATTGGGAATAAGGGGGGTTCGAGTGAACATCTAGGAGTTCACTCAAACCAGGGTTCATTTGAACCCCCTTCAATATGCATTTTTCTTTTGTTTTTCTGGGCAGGAAATGTGGGCCTAGTGATTAATGGATTTGCTCAAACCCTAGTTTAGTCGAACCCCTTTTTGGTTTGGTCGAACTTGTAGGTTCATTTGAACCCCTAAAATCAATTTTTTTTCCATGGGGTCATTTTTTCTCAGTTTTCCATCCTCCATCAAATTGTAAACCACTATTGTGGCTTCACCCTATTGCACTACTAGAGGCTGATGTCCTACTAGAGGAGCCCCCAGAACATGTCCATCATGGCTATCCTAGACACCCTGTCCCCTACCCCTAACACCTCTACCTTGTGGCCTCCCTTTGGGAGGAGCACCTGCTAGATTTATGAGTCATCATTGTGGGACAAACCATGCATCATAAGCTAGAGTGGTTTGCACTATGGGTTGATCTTGATCATATGCCCAAGGTTGGGTAACCAACTGATGGAAACTCTCAAAAACCTTTGGTGCTAGAATCATTAGTCCCCATGTTAGAACCTCTCTAGCTGATCTTGTAAAAATAGCCCTATAGGCATCATTGGGCTTGCCCTGTACATCACAAAATTGTCTGACCACTCTATTAGGAAGGTATCACTCAATCGTGGTATGCTCTCAACCTTGCATATATTGGTTCTATCTGGCAAAGTAAAGTTGTTGTACATCATAAAATCAGGCTGACATTTGAAGCCATGGCCACCAGTGGAACACAATCATATCATCAATCACCTATGTCTAGTATGGGAGCCTAATCTATCCAGTGTGCCTAAGTGTGATGACACCGTGATATCTCCAGACAAGGGGATCATCCAACTCCACATTTTCCATCTTTACAATTGGCTAAAGAACGACAATGTGCTCTCATGCCTAGATATGAAGGAGATTAACACCTACACCAAGGGCTCTCCCATCACAGTACACAAATTCATGTAAATTGTGGTACAGGGAGGCCAACATCATGGGCCCCCATGCAAAAAGAGTCCTCTGGTACAACATTTGCTTCCATGCCAAACCCCATCTAGGACTAAAAAATTGGTCTCGTCTTTCCAGAGCCACCAACCTTGAAATGATGGCCGCAATGATCAATCTGAATGTCGGCACCTAACCTCTGTATGTCTCTAAGTCAATCTGCAAGGTGACTAATATAATTTCGTCCATCTCTATCACCTTGAGATAGGCATCAAATCCAACATCAAGGTCGTAAATCACACCATCGCCATGGATAGGCAACCACAATATCCGCCACACATCCTCCAAGGTCACTGTCGCCTCCCCTATTAGAAGGTGGAAGGATGAGGTCTCGTTGTGCCATCTCTCACTCAATGTTGGACCATCATAGCCAAATGTATCCTCACAACAGGTACATATGTGATATAACACAATCTATTTTCTCCCAGGTGCTCTTGGAACAAATATGAAAGATCAATGATGAGAAGACCTCCTGCACCCATGAAGCGCATGACATCAAGAAATCATCAAAATTTGAAGTTATTTGGAATTTCTGACTCAAAAATCATAAATGCGTCACTATTTACAAATGCGTTGCTATATTCAAAATTCAAAAAACAATGTCTGATGCATTTCAAATTTCAAATTCAAAAATGCATCAGTAGACAAGCTGGTGTCGCAATTTAGAATTTGACCTAACCTAACCCTAACTTTCAAATTGGCAAGTGCGTCACCGGATATGCCTGTGTTGCCATTTAAAATATCAAGCTACCCTAAATTCAAATCTGGAAAAATGTTGGCCTATACATAGGCATCGCTATCTATCATTTGGGTGTCGTCGATTGAAGTTTGGGCGTCATTATATAGTGATGCCGCCAAATTCTAAATTTTAATGCCTAATAAATGCATCAAAATTTCAAATTTCAAATCAAGTTTTGAATAATATACCGGTGGTCCTGTTCCTGGAAGCCGCTGGAACTCATGAACTCGATTAGAGATGTGTCGAGGAAGCTCATGGCGTGCCATTTCATCGAAGGGTCAAAGCTCAAATTGCAAGAATTCCTTAAGTGTGAATGCACAAATGAATTGAAAATGACCCCTCTTGGCTTATTTAAGCTAAAAAATTAGGGTTTTTTCCCTAATTTAACATTAATAATGGGGTTTATTATCATCTTCACCAGCTTTTCCAATCTAGACCTAATTTTGCATTATTTTTTGCATTTTTGGCATTATTCTTGCATCCCGAAACTTTTCTGGACCCTTAGGGCAGCTTTTGAACCTTTATTGAGAATTAATCAACACAAAATTCAAAAAAAATTGCTTGATTTCTTGAGGGGGCAGATCAGCTTTATCCTTCCGTTGGGCCATCTAAAAAATTTGAAAATTTTAATTTTTTGATTTGGGCAGGAATTTTAATCTGAAAAGCATTGTTGTTTGAACTGAAGCAACAAGTAACTCATTTCAAAGAGGGGAAAAATGTAAACACTGAAAAATGTCCTAATAAATTTCATACACTTGAATCAGATTTATTAACACCATTTATTCTTTATCCATCCTCTTTTTTCTTAATTAATTCAATTAGCCTAGCTAATTAATTAATTACATCATTTTCGTCCATTTGGCCTAATTAATTAAATTGGGTTAATTCATCTCTTTTTGCACTAACACTTCATCTCATTAAATTAAATACATCAAAATATTTAATTTAATCTCTTAAGTCATCTTATTTAATTAAATATCATTTCATCCCCTCCCCTATTTATTAAATCATCTAATTTAATAAATATCTTCTAATTCTTCTAACTCCCTAATTACATAAATTAAACCTTGTTTAATTAGCAATTAAACTAATTTTCCTCTAATTTCAAAGGGAATATTCCCATGGAATATTTTTTTTCCTTTTTGCACAATTAAAAAATTGTTTTAATTTGTAAATTACCTTTTTCCCCACCCTAAAGGAATATTCTAAGGAATATTCTCTCTTCCAATCAACTCACTTAGCTTCAAATGCAAGTTAACCTGTAAGGCTCCTGCCATTTCTATTCAATAGTTAGAAATATTGTGTGTATCACGGGCATAGTGCTTAAATGATAATAGGTTGAGTTAAGGCATTAACCTAGAATTTGTAAAATTATAATAAACGTAGTACATATTTGTATGTGTGCTAGTTGTAGGTATTGTCTCCAGGTATACATTAGGATTATTTAAAAATCATGGATTGACATTGACCTACTAGTTAACAATTTTATCTACATAGTTTCAGGTATGACATACAAAGGTTAATGAAGTTGTCATTCTAATTGAAATAATTAGTGTTAAGTGTAAAAGAATAAGTAAATTGAATTAACAAGTTATTATCCTTTACTAAGTATTATTTGTTTTGACAAATGTTATTGGAGTTAAACAAATTATTCACTCAACATTTGTTACTATGTATAGTTCACTTTACTATGTGGTTAGATATTAATTACATATAATTGTAATTATGTGATATTTATTATGATAATGATTTGATATTTATTATATGTATTTCAATGGTATTAAATAGTTTTAATATTTCATCATTTTTATAAATCTTATCTATCATTGGAAAGGTTCTAAGATATAATTTTAGATATTATTTTGAATACATTATTGATGTCCTTATATATAAATATACATCTAGTGACAATTATATTTCTATTGGATCAACTTTTAACACTAATAATGTTACTATATTTTCTATACTCAAATTATCAATACAAATTATGTTATTATTCACCCACTAATCTTTAACTAGCATGTATATAAATATATATAAATAATAATCTAAGATGATAGCAGTATCAATAATAATCTATAATGTAATGAGAGTTCAAGAGAGATTGTAGATCTCGGCTAGTTGGTTCATTATATGCAAGTGGACTAGGCATTGATGAGGGTTTGGTGGTTGCAGTGCATGGGAAGCTTCACTTGGGTCTTGGTAGAACTAAGTTGAATGCAACACTTTAATTTTCCTCAACGCCCAGCGGCAGAGGTGACCATCCATGCAAGTGCATTAAATATGAGTGGTGGAGCAGATTTTTCCATGAATGCATTTTGCTAAAGAGGCAACCATCCTTTATCATAGATTAGTCAGACTTGGTAAAAATAGTTGGATGCCTTGTCTTTTCCTGGTCATTTCTATGATGGGTAGGGCAACATGCGTGAGGGAGATGAGATCTTTTATTGCATTGCCTACTCCAACTCTTGGAGGGGTAACGATGTAATGAAATTGAATGCTAGTAATGAGGCAGAGGGATGCAAGTAATGATCTGGTACAAAGTCTGTGGGAGGATGCGAATAAAAAAAAGAAAAGAAAAGATGATCTATGGAGAAGAAGAGGGGTAGGATAGGAGATCCCGGGTTTTGGAAGGCTTGGGTGGGCGTGATAAGAATTCTTCCAGTTGATAAGAAATCCCAGGACGTCTGTCATAAAGCATATGCCTAAGAAAAACTCAAAAATGCAAATCTAAATGCAAAGGAAGATGCACTGAGTTTCAACAACTCCTAGTTTTGGAAAGGTGCTACTCTCAAGATGGAAAGCTGCTCTCCTCTCACCGCTAACAAGCTGGTGTGCAAATCAACCTCTGTCATTCAACCTGTTGCAAGTGAGTGTGTCACTAAACCCATTATCCATGTTTATCATTTTCTTCTTTGGTTCTGTTGAATTTTAACAGAAAAAAATTTGACAAGTGGGTATAGTTTCCACTTTCCAGAATGATGTTAAAGACGACCTTATGAATTCAGGCACTGGGTTCAGCTTTTATAGTTTTATAAAATCTGGTTCATGGGATTTGTTAAGTGCGAATACTTTCGCTTAGGAAAATAGAGATGGGTTTATTGATTTAAGCATTGGACTCCTAAATTGTAATTAGCACATCAATCCTTGTTTCCCTTTTAGTCAAACCATATCAGATGTGACTGAGATTTCTTCAACATAAAGTCCGTAAGTATAGGATTCGACCATGTACATTATATATATAGCTTTGATCAATCAGATTCAAAGTTCAATAATTCTATAGTTTACTTGTTTTGTATATAGCCTTTTGATTTCAAATTCAGCTTATAGGCAAAATCTCAATCAATGGAAAATTACCTCAGATCATCACCATAGTTGAAAAGCCGATTCATTCTCTGTATGTCCAAATTGTTACAGGTTTAGGATTGGATCCAATTTCAACATTGTCATTTGCTTGCATTAAATTTCTGTTAAAAATCTAGTTAGTTCTCAAAATCTCTACTTAGACTATAGAATCGATATATGACTTCTCTTTTCCTTTATTTTATTCTAATAGCACCAAAATAAATAAGTAATAACGTAAGTGAAATTTAAATGAGGAAGCACAGTGAAGTAACTATAAAAACGAGGAATTTAAATAGATATATTACATGTGGGAAAGAATTAAGGATGTTGCAGATAGCATTACTAAACGGGAAATTTTAATGTTGTCAATAATAGATGTAATAATATTGACAGTGAGCTTGTTTTGCAGTGGTAATCAGGTTTCCTTTGGCTATGGAAGACTTCACTGTTCATGTAATAAAGAATAGATTAATAACATTCATATGTTTGTACCAATTTAAAAGGGATCCTCGTATCTCATGAGTGGTGTTCTTTTAATAGATTTTTCAGATTCTAATGACTGTATTTTTTCAGATTTTAATGACTGTATTTTTCAGATTTTAATGGCTGTATTTTTGTAGATATCAATGACTGTATTTTATAGATTTTAATGACTATATTCCAGATTTTAATATGAGTTTATGTTTCAGATTTTAATGACTGTATTTTTCGGATTTTAGTGACTGTATTTTCTGATTTTAATAACTGTATCTTCATGTTTTAATGACTGTATTTTTAAGACTTTAATGATTGCACTTTCAGATTTTAACATTAATTTGTGTGGGGAGTTTGTTGCATTATTTTTGTTATATTAATGAATAATGAGAGCACAAATTTAAAATGGGAGAGTTAGAACCTTGTGTACAAAAAGCATAGTAGCCATTCCAATGTAAGGTAGTCTTAAAGTTGTAATTTATAACTAGTGTTAAAATTATATTTATTTCTAAACTTACAAGTTTGTGGGTTCATAAAGTGATCATTGTAAATGATCTTGTTTATAATTAATATTTTTTTTGGGTATATGAAAAATTTAAATACTATCTATTTAAGAAAATGTATTTAGTTCATAGTTTTATCTCCTCTTTGTTGGACTATCAACATAATAACTATCCTCACAAACTTATGTATTTCTAAAACTTGTATTCAACAAACAACTAATTTAAGTTGTAACCCATCAGAAAATGCATATTGACTTCACAGGTAATTCATTGGAGCATGAAGAGAATACGGTTTCCAATTGAAATAACATAGAATACTAGAACTTTTATTTTTCCTTCATTGGCCTCATGGCTGATACAAAACCGCCAAACTAGACCATGTGATGATTTCAATTTCTATCAAATGTTATACTTTTAAGTTAGATAGACTTACCAAGTCATTATTGGTTTACAAACCTTTTTTTTTATTCAAGAGGTCGATCATAAGTAATTTGTATTTTCTATATGTTAGCAATAATTGCATTATCGTGGTATTGGAAGCTTCTTTAGTTGTATCCATCAGTTTCAATGATTATATTATGTCGTTCTAGAATGTTTGAAAGAAATGAGAAGCCCCAATTAGACAACTTCATTGATTGCTTAAGGTTTTAATAATATATATAAGTTGGGTGATTGAGAGTTGCCCTTGCCTATATTCAAATTCTACTTTTATAATTTTTAATATCTTTTATATTTGAAAAAAGTGTTGTTGGACAATTTAAATCACTATCAATCAAATATTTTAACTTTTCCCTCAATAAAAAAAGATTTATTTTCGTATTCTGCTTCATCATAAGGGAGATCTTTTTTGCATTTTAACATCAATAATTATAGTTTATCTTTCTTCATCAGGAGTTTAGTGTAGACTATTCAGGAAACTTAGTAACTTATCTTGATTTTCTTACTTGGTGGTTAGTGGATAGAACTGCCCATATTAAATATTGATTGAAATTGTGATATTCTGATTTAGGCTATGTTATCCTTAGAATTATGTCAACATTGTCGAGAGGACATGCTTACATCTTTTAATTGGTAACCATTGGAAATTACCCATCCAGTGGAGTTAGTGGAGTTGGGTTGAAAGTCAAGTTTGGTTATGCATGTGGATTGTGTGTGTTGCTTGGTTGTTTTACAAGGATTCTTGGGAGATCCTATCCTTGTGCCTAGTCATGATCTTTAACCTTGAGCTATTTTTTTTTTACCTATTATTTCAGTGTGGGGAGGTGTTAGTGGGTTGTGATTGAAGTTGTGGCTAGACCATCTTTGTAACCTAGTGATAATATCCCTTGTTATCCAACCATGTGGGAGATGGTTGAAGTCCAGTTGTCGAACTACGGCTCCTCTGCGAAATATATACATAGGCAAGGCCGTCAATGACGAGCCCCCGAGGAATTAGGTCTAGCCCCTAGGCTTGTTTACTTATTATTACTTGAAGTCACTATTGTCATATATTTTATTTGCACAACTAGTGTTTTGAACTAAGTTTGTGACTATTAATGTTGTAGCTGAACTAATCATGCCTATATCGGTGACGTGAACTTCATGCCTCCCTTCGAACCCCATTCTTGATTGTCTAAGAAATTTTATTATGTAGCAAAATATTATAGTTTATATTTTGTCAAATGTTGTTATGCTCTTTTATGAATTGTGTGAGTTAGTCACGTCTTGTAGTCGAATTTGAAATTTGTGTTTTGTCCTTAACTTTATTTTGGTTAAAATTTTAGGCATTACATTTGGTATCAGAGCCTAGGTTGCAACACCAAGCACTCTGGGAATAACATGGGTCTCATAGCTTTGTATGTTCGAATTTTGTTAGCATGTGAATCAATTGGAGTTTAAATTAAATCTAATCAATAAATTTTGAATAAACCCTCTATTATAGGAGTTAGAAGAGTTTTTGATAATCAAACTTAACCATATGAGACATTTAGCTAATGATAATTAACTAGAAGAAACACAATTTGGCAAAGACTGAACCAATGAGTTTATCATGATTTTTGTAGATAATATGAATGTCGTGAAAGAGGGCAGTTGAATTAATAAGGATTATGTGGACAAATTTACATTATTCATTCATTTATTTATTTTGATTCTCTATTTTGAACTTTAAAAGGTAGGTAATATTAAACACAAAGCATCATAATGTCCAAAATTATGGAAACCTAAATTTTGTCACCTTGCACACACCCCTAGACTTGAAGGGACATTGATAACCTTTATAGAAATTGATTTATTCAATTATTATGAATGGTATAGTACAACTTGGGTAAGTTAAATAAAATTATTCTTGGTTATATAGTTAAACCTTGGGAAATTATAAGCATTTCCAATGGTCATAGTAGGCTTAATAAAATTCGTTGTAGAAGTTTAATTAAACGTTTAACTGACTAAGCCTTATGCAAGATTGATTTGAAATAAATGGCTAAAGTTTACTCTATTAAGGGAGTAATACGTTTAATGATTAGATTAGAAATAACATAATTAATTTAGCAATCCCTAATCATAACTAGAGTTTTGATGGAAATGAAATTAAGGATGCCACCTATGGAGTGATTGAGCTTTGCTCCATTTCAAGGCAATTACGTGCAACTTAAGATCTTAATTTAGTTTCCAAAAGAGTCCTTTTTTATTTAGTGCTTGAAAAACCCAAGAAAATTTACTTTTTGTTTGTAAGTAAAATTACATAAGCAATAAAATCCATTAGACTCGAAACCTTGTATTATGTAGAAAATCTAATTTAGATAAATGGAAAAAGCTACATCTTATCCTAAGGTAAATGGTGGAACAATAAACTTGTTTAAATACCTTCCTAAGTAAACAATTATCTAGAATATTTAAAGGAACCATAGAAAAACTACCCAACTTTTATCCTCAAATGTTTATAGACTAAATTAGCAAGCAAAAGGACATGATTGTCTAGATTCAAGTCAAGGGTGAAAATTCATGGAACGTCATAACTAGGATATTGGTGTTGAAATTTAGCTAATGTGGTGCTTAAATGAGTCCTTTGGTAGTTAGTTAAATTTTATATTTTTTTAAAGGACCTTGTTAAACATGGATTGGTAAATAAAATACTATATATGGAAAGTTATTCTTTTTACCTTTCTAGAACACTTCCAAGGACTAAAGACTTGATAGTGTAGAAATAAGAAAGTATAGATGTTAGAAAGAAATTAATATCATAAGCAAGTAGGTGTTGTAATTAAGATTTGTAGAAAATATCTAGTGTTGGTTAATCAATTGTTAGTTTAATTTTTAATCCACTAATAGATCATGAGTGACTTATGGTGAATTATGTGAATGGAGAATTAAAGTATATGGATAGGAGTCATTAAAATTGACAAGTAAAATTTCTATTATTATTGTGTGTTACTACCCCTAACTTATATTCACTTAAAATAATGTATACACATGAGTATAATCAAGGAAAATTAAAGCTAGTTAAATTTCTAGTACTTTTTACTTCTCGGGTTTCCTTTGTGTCTTATAAAGTTTAGAGGAAATTGTCATCTTAAAATTGAAGAACATAGCAAGTTAGGTGATTCAATCCTAGGATATATAGTGCAAAGTTGTAAAGATAGATGAAGGATAATTTGTTACAATAAGTTGTTTAATATTATATCTTGTATCTTATGCACTAACGGTAATATTTCCTTCTGATGCAATGTTCCAAAAGATGATGTTTTTCAAATTAATTTGTAACTAGAAACATCCTTGCAACATGTAGTGTAAACTAGAATGGAATTTCCCCTTTATCTAGACTCATTAGTAAACATAACAAATCTAGTTGAATGAAAATGAAAACAAAGCCTTGTCAGAACATAGAGATTTGACTTGACCAGATGTGTAACACAAGTACCAATTAATAAGATAAAGAGTGTGAAGCATTATGTATTTCCACATCTATGAAGTTAGAGTAATATCTATGCTACAGATATATATCATTTGAAAAATTCTCTTATTTATGCAAATGAGTAGATGTTAACAAAACGGTTAAACAAAGTGATCATGTTGTAAAGTAACCAAGTGTGTGTGGATGTAACAACATTTGTACTAGGGTGTGGTGAACTACATAAAAAGTATGGTGTTGTGGCATGTCATGTGGAAAATGAGTATATGTGTTGTGCCCAAGTGTGAGATACAAGTTATCCATCTTGGGATAAGGGTCGTGGATGTCTAGTATGATCCCTTATGAGTACCCTTTGTAATGGACTTCATGTAAGCCGGCTAGTTGTGTGTTTATGTAAATATGTTAAGTATGTGGATGTGTATTTACTAAATGAAATGTGATGTATTCCCTTGTGTTAGTATTATTTGTATGTTAAATGTGTACCCCTAGTGTTTGGTTCCCCCCTTATGGGAGTGTGATGCCAACTAGTGTAAATAGGGGTTGAGAGGCACATGTTCTCCCATTGGGAAATTACAAGCTCAGGGCGTTGTCCCTAATCCTGACAAAGGATCTATGTTGAGTTGTTGTAATCCTCCCATGGATGTTGATTGTGGCCTACTCCCCCACATATGAGAGCCATACCTATTGGTTCATAGTGCAAACCTATTCCTTGATGTTTATAACCCATGGGTAAAGGATGAAATTTTATGGACCACCAGTTACTTATATTTATGTGGTCAGGGACCACCAATGGTACAAATTTATGTGGCAAGGGACCACCAATTATTCATTTTTATGTGGTCAGGGACCACTAGTTATTGCATGCTATTATACTTACGTGGTTAGAGAACCACCATTCCCATCCTCCCCTTAGGTGGCTTATCAAGTCACGTGGTACTTGTGATGTGCAAATTTTATTGTTGAAATATGAACCATTTGTAATTCTTGATTGATTTTTTTATTTTATTATGCGCCAGCAATGTGAAATTTTACATTTACTTAATTAGGCTATTTAGCCATTTGAAGGTTGTCATAGTCCGATTTTCCTCAAGGACTTGTTTAATTTTTCCTTTGAATTATGATCAAAATGTTGCAATGTAGCTATAATTGATCTTTATTTTGTTTCTCTTGAATTTATAGTTTCCTCTTGGGGATTTTTTTTATTGAAAATTTGGTTTATGATCTTATGATACCCAGTTTGAGGCTTTCTCCTTGTTTGTAAATTGCTAGCATGTGTGGTGTAATGTGAAATCTGTAAACTGCCATATCCCAGGGGGTTCCCTGGCAAGTCGTATAGGGGAGTAGATGCGCTGGGGAATTATATTTGAAAGGGGTTGTAAATGGGACCGGTATGGGATGGTCATTGATCCATTCTTCCCTTCATTCTATGATTGTTCTTATCTATATCGAGGAGTCCTTAGAGAAGGGCCTCAAGATCATCTTCCTATTTTGCTATGGTATCCAAGAATATCCATCCTTGTAAACCCCATAGTGCGAGCCTTATGTTGTTAATTACGTGGTTGTTTGTGGAAAGTCTCACCCAATTTGGGAAGAGCATCCTTACTATTGTTGTGTGTATATGTGAAATTGCAAATAATTGTGATGTGGAATACCTGTGTACTATGTGAGAAAGATAGTAACAAATGATGCAAGGTAATATTAATTGAGACATAGTATGAGTGCTATGATTATAAGATAAACTGTTCTCTTAAGAACATATTTGGAGAAAATATGAAGCTGATAACTTTTGAGACATGATTGGCCGTTAGAACAAAAATATTGCTAGCATCATGAGTGATGTTTATGGTGTAAAATAATTTTTGATATGTATCCAAGAATGCTAATGTGTGTTGATATATGCTTTTGCAAAGTTATTGAATATGGTTACATGGGTAATAATTCATAGCTACATGAATGTGTACTAATGTTTGTCGTAATGAGAGTATAATGGTTAAGTGTTTCCCTTGTAGGAAGCTTGGTATGAGCATCATGTTTGAAAGGAAAAATGTCCTTTGAAGTTCCTATATTTAGACAAGTTTGAACATTATGAGTGATAGTCGTTAGATGAATTACATTCATTGATAAAGGTATTGACACGGTTTTGATTATAGTTGTGTGACCATGTTTTGAACAAATGAGGGTATTACCATAGGAATGATATAAATTGGTGTTGCATATCTTGTCATAAATTTTGATGAACCATGCTTGGTATAACTCTTGTTTTAGATATATAGCAACTCATATAATGTAGGGAAGCCCCCTAATTTATATTTATTATTTAATGATTTATTTCATGCCAACACAATAAATGTAGTTAACCTAAAGGAAATTATGTAGTTACTTCGCATTGCATAGCTAATAACTATACCCACAAATATAGGGATCTCCACTTGCACAACCAAGTACTATTCTCAAATATATTAATTCCTTCTTTCTAGAGTGATAATTCTAGCTGCCAATTACATTTGTTTGTCATGACATTCCATGAGACCATATTTTTTTGAGGTATTTTTTCAAACAGTTCATTGCCTTGTCTATGAAAGCATAATAATAAGCAACAACATAGACAAGGCATTAAACTATTTGAAAAAATGGCTCAAAGAAATGTGGTATCATGGTTAATGGAATTTCAAGCCAATCCATAGACAAGGAAATGAATTGTTTCTATGTATGATTTCTTATCTATGGCTTGCCACTATGTTTTGGAAGACATATACTCATCTCCCACTATTTTTTCCAAAATAATTGCAGATAGTTAGAGTGATAATTGTAGATATATGATGATTATTAGAGTGATATTTGTAGATGGATACCCCCTAACCATTTTTTTTAAGAAAATGGGAAACACCTTATTTAACAAGTAATGCAGTTTGGCTCGCAAATATATATTATCATCTTTAATAGATATATCAACAATATATTCTGAAACTATACCCACAACTATAGGAACTCAACCTAAGCAACCAAATACTATTCTCAAATATATTAATTTGTTCATACTAGATTGATAATTGCAATTGCCAATTGCATTTGTTTGTCATAGAATTCCAAGAGACCACATTTTTTTTAGGCATTTTTTTAAACAATTCACTGCCTTGTATATTAAAGCATATTAATAAGAATAATTGTAAAAAGAATCATAGACTAGGTAGTGAATAGTTTTAAAAATACCTCAAATAAATGTGGTCGGGTGATCCCACAATACTAGTTTACAATATTTGGCCAAACTGGAAAGTGAACTAATTTTATCTTCACTTTCGAGAACCTCTAGCAGCTAAACTGTGAGGAATTTGAAGATGATGCAAACTAGTGATTTGTGACATTTTGTCTGTAGATTCTAAGTATTTTTTTTTTTTCAAAATTTTTAGAATTAGATTCCACTTCTTTTTCCATCTCCTTCAAAAACTGGTTTTTTTCAGTAAACACTATTTTTAAGGAGTGATGCTCACCGTGTACAACATAAATTTTTTCCATGAAGGATAAAATTCTAAAATTTTCAAATTTAGATTTGTAACTATGATATCTAGCGCTTTCATTTAGTTTCAAATATTTTTATTGAATATTTATTCCTTAATCAAGTTTCAAAGTCAAACCAATTACAATTCAGACATAGGTGGACTGTATACAAAATACATTTTTTGTATGTATCAAAATTCATTTTTTTTGTTGGATTAAGTACTTCAATATCTGGTGCACTAATTTTTTTCAATTTTTTTTTTTTATAATTTTCTATTTTTCCACATGTGCAGAACAAAGATTGATTTTCAATTAAAAACCTACATTCACAAGAAATAAAAAATAAACATAATAATAAAATTAAATTGATTTAAAATTGTACTTTTTGGAAAGCTTATAATAAGGACTACATACTTACAAAAATAAATTTTAAATGAATTCATTTGATCCCCCAAAAGGTAAATAAAAAGTGTATTTTTATCAACATTTTGATAGGTGTAAAGGAGACTCTATTATAGGTATGGTATAAAACTAGCAGGGTTCTATCCAAGGGGGTTTGATATTAGGTGGTTTGATCAAACCCTCTTCAATTGGAATCCTTTAAATGGAACTTTTCAAGGCTTAAATCATTATATTTTCTAAAAATATGTGATTTCAACAAAAAATTAGGATCTCCTAGAAATTGTAAACCAATATTGTGGGATCACCCAGTCTCATGGTGATTGGAATGCCATGACAAGCCATAGACAAGGAAATGAACTATTTGTATGTATGATTGCTTATCTATGGTTTTCCATTGTATTTTGGTAGATATATACTCACCTCACACTATGTTTTCCAACTTGCAATCATACAATGCATGTATATGCTTGTTGGAAAATGTTGTGTTTACTATCTAAGCATAATAGTAAATTTGGATTATCATGGCATTTCAACACCATGGTTATTGGAATGACATGACAACCCATGGAAAAGGAAATGAACTATTTATATGTATGATTAATTATCTATGGCATGTCACTATGTTTTTCCAGACATATACTCACCTCACACTCTATTTTCCAACTTGCAGTCATACTATGCATGTATATGGTTTTTGGAAAACATTGTGTGTTTACTATCAAAGGATAATTGTAAATCTATATTTCCATAGTGTTCCAACACCATAGTGATTGGAATGTCATGACAAGCCATAGAGAAGGAAATGAACTATTTCTATGTATTATTACTTATCTTTGGGTTGCTATTGTGGTTTGGAAGACATATACACACCTCACATTGTGTTTTCCAACTTGCAATCATACTATTCATGTATATGCTTGTTGGAAAACATTGGGTGTTTACTATCAAATAATAATAGTAAATATGGTTTGTCATGGCATTGCCACACCATGGTGATCGGAATTCCATGACAAGCCATAGACAAGGAAGTGAACTATTCATATGTATTATTGCTTATTTATGGGTTTCCATTATGTTTTGGTAGACATATGCTCACTTCACATTGTGTTTTCCAACTTGCAATCATATTGTGCATGTATATGCTTGTTGGAAAATATTTTCCATTTACTATCAAAGCATAATAGTAAATATGGATTTTCATGGCATCGCAACACCATGGTTATTGGAATACCATGACAAGCATAGACTAGGCAATCAACTATTTCTATGCATAAATGTTTCTATTGCTTTTCTATGGCTTGTCATGGAATTCCAAGACCATGGTGTTTGAATTCCATGACAATCCATATTTAATATTATTCTTTGATATATTTTTTCAACAATCCATATTTACTATCTAGCCATGGTGTTGGAATGCCATGATAATGCATATTTACTATTATACTATGATAGATTTTTTGCAAGCATGCATAGCTTGTTCAAAGGAGCCTATTAAGGCTTTTAGCCATA